>JABWTJ010000055.1:3003802-3205988 GCA_016801875.1 Solanum sitiens | reverse complement strand
TTAAGTGATATGGCATGATTCAAGAGTAATGAAGAAAGTGAAACTCTATCGTCCTATAGCTTCTTGTCCATGGATGTGTCGCGACTCACACCAACGACCAAGATATTACTAGATGTGGCTTGTGAGACTTTTAGACCTTAAACTATTTCCCAAAACCTTATGCTCTGATACCAAGTCTGTCATGACCCAAAAGCACCCCCTATAAGTTAGGGCGGACCCTCGAATCGTGACCGGGCATACTTGACCCTTTGGGGTCGTGTACAAGCCCTTTAACTATCGTTCATCACATAAGACATGAAAAGTAGTGCGGAAATTAAAAATTTTCACAAATAAGTAATAAAAGACAAACTTTCATAAATACTTAAGAATCTCATCGTCACAAGCCAACTTAAAGACACGACATAATACCTTAGGGTCACGCCCCTTTACATTGAAAATAAATACATAAAAAGTCTTTAAATAAGAAACTAATAAAAGGACTATGCCCTCGAATATATGAGGACATACTTTGTCTTGAGAGGAAATTTCCCAAGCTTCACCTTCAAAGCTTCAAACCTATACTTATATAGTATAGAAAAGTATGGGTTAGTACAAAACAATGTACTAAGTATGTCATATGCAAAAACATGTAAAAAGGGACATTTTAGTAAAATAGTCTTTCATGCCAAATAATTATAACATTCATGAATTTAGAAAGAAATCAACATAAGAACCATTATTTAACATGTAAACAAGGACTCACATAATATTAAACCAAAATAGGCATTTACAGTAAACTCTTCCAAACATAACAGTAAGGTTGAATGGACATTACAGTGAATTGTTTTGAAATATTATAGTGAAGACCTTACAGTGAATGTCATGGACCAAGTCATATGAACCCGTTTTCCTTTGAAGCTTCCCTAACCCAAGGTTATCCTAAGATTCCCTAAGGTGAGCCAAGAAGGGATTATCAATACACCCCCATCAAGGCACACCAAAGCGAACCTTAAGACCACCCAATCTTAGTATTACCTCGTTTGGAAATCAAATCCACGCCCTTGGCTAACATATGCAACACACTCATGAAAATATAGGTCACACTAAGTACAATGTGAGAGTAGCATCCCATACTACCACTCCCACTTAGGGATCCAAATGTATTCCATTTACTCAAGCACTTACCAATAATCGTCCATAACACCACACCATAACACTCATTCACACGGATTTCATACTCTTCTCCCATAGTAGGTATAGGTCACACTAAGTGCAATGTGAGAATAGCATCCCATACTACTACTCCTAGTTAGTGCTCCTAATGGTTGCTATTTGGATCGAGCACTTCAGGACATTCATACACAACATCACCAATATACAAGTTAACTAGTCTAATCAATTCTTTTGTGGAAGTTAGCTTAACTGACAAAGACCATGAGAGCTAGACATGGAATACCTATATTAACCCCTATCGGATAAGGGATCCTTACTTGCCTAGAGTAAGGTCATGCTTCTTAGCTTTTACATGGTTTTTCCAATAGCTACACCTATGCGGGCACATAGTTAAGGGATAAGGAGATTGCTACTATGTAACTCATTCTCTACTAACGAGGAATACTCATCTCAAGAGTACTTTGGACATACAACATCTCACCTCACGAAGTGTAATCCACCTCTCCTTCATATCCTCTCGGTGCTAGGCATAACTCCCCACAGATTCTCAACATCTTAGACTATAGGTCAAGGATAACTAGTGAATACCACATCTCAACGCACGAAGGACATTCATTCTCCCACATATCTTAGAAAGCTCATTAGGAATAGTGAGGTTGCTACTAGACACTTCATCTCAACTCACGAAGAGTGTCCACCCCAATATTCCCCTTTTCTCAACTTAACATCATACATTCTTTTAAGTGTGTGTACATGTGAGCATACCTTGCATATCAGCGTCATTTCATTCTTATCAATTTCTATACATGCTTTAGACCTTCATTCATCAAATCACACACTTTACATGCTTCAAATAGTCATATACTTCGTTTAGACATAATCTAGGTCAAACCTACAATTCAAGATTCACAAAGCACAATACAAGACACATTTTCAATATCACTTCATTTCATGCATTAGGCCTTCAAGACCCCATTTACAATACAACTATGTAATATCAGGTTCATCAAATAAACACCACCACTAAAAAGGTGGACCATACCACTCAAGAACAATTTATAAAAAGAATGATACAATACAAGCAACTCACCATATAGCCAATCCATCATAACCTATAACCAATTACTCAATATTTCATCAAAATAAGTCCCTTAGGGCAGTAGATAAACCAACATGACAACACAAGAAAACCAAAGTTAATACCCTACTCAAACATGCTCATATAACCCATTTCCCAAGCTAAAATTTGAAATATGCATAAACATGAGTTCATTAGGGTTTTAACATAAAAATCATCAATTAATACTAGAATATACATTTAAACCATTAGAACACTTTTACAAGAAGACCCATGCTCAAAATCAAAGATAGAAGAAATTCGAGTTTGAAAACCCTTATTGAAATCCATTAGAATTGACTCCTTGAATGAAAAGGGATTCAAGGATGGATACCATACCTTAGCTATGAGAAATCCCAAGGATTTTGGTGAATAACTCGACCACCAACAGCCCTCCTAGTCCTTCTTGATTTCTAGCTCCAATGGTGACTTGAAAGACTCTTCTAAGAGAGAAGGGTTTTGGATTTTTGGAAGAGGAGTCTAAAATGCGATCTTAGGGTTTAGAACACTTTAGTATACCTAATGAACCCTAAAAATAACTTCCTAAGGTCATAAAAGATTTGGGGTGAATTTACCAAACACCCCAAGCCAAGGCAGCCAGTTAACAGTTTTGCAGACCTCACAGACGAGACCTATCCAACGGACCGTCTGTGCATCAACGGACCGTTGGTGGGTTCTCGTGGGTTGACACTTAGCTACAAATGGAGCCTGCACAACCTAACTTGCAGGTTCAATTGACGGACCAAGACGACGGTCCATTCATTGACCTACTGGCCGTCGTTGGTCTCGTTGGTGGACACTGCCCAGGCAGTTTTGTCTCCAAGTCTTGGCCCCTTCTCTAGGGCCCGTTGTGTGTCCTAGGTGAGGTCGTGCCCGGAATTTAAACCCCTAATCTAAGTCTTATAATTCTAGGAACATCCCACATCATTTTCAAGGAAAACAAACACGTAAAACTCACTCAAACACATCAAGACACACGTACTTTCTAGGGCACACCTTCCGAACGTCATGGACGTTCTTGGTCGATTGACCTCCAAACTTAAAGAAACTTCACACACTGCCTAAGAACACTTAAATAACTCATTTTAAAACAAAATTAACTCAAGAAATACTCACGAGGCTCTAGTTCATTTTAGGGCATTACAATAATGACCCATATTGATTCGTGTTGCCTTCGAGTACGTGGCAACCCAACTATGAAGTACATGTTAATATCCTCCCTCTTAAATGTGGGAATATATATATTCTAAGTTAAGTCACCCGGCCTTTTGTGTTCCGCTTTTACTTGTTGGCAATTCGAACACATAGCAACATAATCCGCTATGTCCATTCTACAAATAAGCTTCTCGTAAGTCGCGGTACATCTTTGTGGCTCCGGGGTTAATGGAATATCGATATCCATGTGCCTCTTCCATGATCAATTCCCTCAATCCATCCACATTTGGTACAAACAATCTTCCTTGGTACCCTAAAACCCCATTTTCTCCTTGAGAGATGGACTCATTAGATTTACTGAGGACCATTTCCTTCAACTCCATCAATAGAGGATCAAGGTGTTGCTTGAATTTCACCCCCAACAACTAAAGACAACTCAGAGTTTTGGCGAACCATGAAACCACCCTTTGGAGAGTCTTCTAGTCGGATACCCAAATGAGCCAACCTATGAACCTCTTTTACTAACTCTTTCTTATCATCAACCACGTGAGTCACACTACTCATGGATACTCTACTCAAGGCATACACCACCACATTATCTTTTCTGGGATGGTAAAGGACCCTCATGTCATAGTCCTTTAAAACTTCTAACCATCTTCTTTGACGTAAGTTCAAATATTTTCGGGTAAATACATATTGTAAACTCTTGTGATCGGTGAATACATCAACATGCATCCCATAGAGATAATGTCTCCAAATTTTCAATGCAAATTCCACGACTGCAAGTTCAAGATCATGAGTTGAATAATTCTTCTCTTGAGGGTTGAGTTGCCTAGAGGCATACGCTATTACCTTGCCATGTTGCATAAGCACACACCCTAGACCCACTCAGGAGGCATCACAATAAACCACAAACCCATCGGTACCCTCTGGTAAAGTCAATACCAGAGCCGATGTGAGTCTATTTTTCAATAATTAGAAACTCTCTTCACATGGATCCGACCATTCAAACTTGGATTTCTTTCGGGTCAAAGACGTTAATGGAGATATGATGGACAAAAATCCCTCAACAAACCTCTATAGTAACTGGCCAACCCTAGAAAACTTCGGATGTCGGCAGGATTCAAAGGTCTTGGCCAATTCATTACCACTTCCGTCTTCCTCGGATCACCCTCTACCCCTTCACTAGAAACAATGTGGCCAAGAAACACAATAGACCTCAACCCAAATTGACATTTACTAAATTTAGCGAACAGTTGGTTATCCTTTAGAATTTGTTTAACTATCTTCAAGTGACTCATATGATTATCCTCACTCCTCGAGTATATCAAAATGTCATCAATAAAGACAATCACAAACAAATCAAGATACTTTCTAAAGACTTTATTAATAAGGTCCATGAAATCCACCGTGGCATTAGTTAGACCAAATGACATAACTAGGAATTCAAAGTGACAATATCTTGTTCGAAATGCCATTTTCGGAATATCAACCTCCCTTACCCTGATTTTGTGATAACACGATCTCAAGTCAATCTTTGAAAAGTAACTCGCTCCTTGGAGTTTATCAAATAGGTCATCAATCCTAGGGAGCGGGTACTTATTCTCTTTAGTGACTTTGTTAATTGATGATAGTTGATGCTCATTGTCAACGACACATCCTTCTTCTTTACAAACAATATCGAAGTACCCCATGGAGATATGCTCGGTTGAATAAAGCCCTTATCTAACAAATCTTTGAGTTGAGCCTTTAGCTCATCTAACTCGGACGGGGCCATCTGATAAGGAGGGATTGAAATAGGTTGTTTATCCGACAATAAATCTATGCTGAAGTAAATCTCCCATTTGGGAGGAATTCTGGGAAGGTCGTCGGGAAACACCACCGGAAATTCACTCACGACGGGTACCGACTCTATTGGATGGACCTCAAATTCAAGATCCCTAACTCTTACTATGTGGTAGAGACAACTGTAAGACCTCGAAAATGAGATAAGGTGTCAATAGCCTAACATGTTCGTCTTATCGTTATAAGGTCCTAAAATGCCTTATTATGTGATATAGAGGCAGTGTGCAAAGTTTGAAATGATTTTGAAGTTGAACGTCAAGGGACGTCCAAGACGTTCAACGAATAGTCGCTTATGTGCCTCATGTGTGTATGCATGCCTAAATTGTGTGAAATGAGTCAAATAAGTCTTGAAATGGTTTTAAATGATGTTTAATGTTATTATATGAAGTTTCGTGAAGTTTGGAGGTCAAACGCCCAAGAACGTCCAAGGCGTTCGAAAGATAGCCCCTAAGACGTTCATCATATGACATGTTGGGGTCAAGGCTGTTTGGACGTCTTGTGTGTGTTTGTTTTGGATGAAACTTATGTGGTAGGTCTATAACATGTTAAGGTTTGTAATCGCGTTGGAAACGTCCGGGTACGACTTCTAAAGGGCCCCACAAGAGGCCCCAAAAGAAGGACCCCAAGGCTGCCTATACACAGCCTGGGAAGTGTCCTTGACGGACCCAATGACGGACCGTTGGGCCACCAACGGACCATCAAGCAGGTCTCGTCGAAGGAGACTTGACTTGGGCAGGTCTTAAGCCAAGAATTGGATAAGTCCCCTGCGACGAATGGCTGCCACGGCCCGTCATGGCCATGACGCCCCGTCATGGACATCGTCGCGGCTGCCTGCGAGTTGGCTGCCTGCGTGCTTCCACTTAAAGGGGTGAATGGTAAATTCACCCCACGTACTAACCTGACTATAATAGGTTTAATTAAGTAATTTTAGGTGTATATAAGCCATCGAAAACGTGATTTACCCATTCTCAAATCCCCTCACTCAAATTGAACCCTTCCCTTCCCAAAATATTCTCTCTAGAAACCCCCATGGTTTTTGAAGCTCAAGAACAGCTTGTAGAAGGGATTCTCATGGGTTCTTCATCAAGTTTTATGGGTCTTCATGAAGATTAAGGTATGGTGATCCTTCATCTCAAAGTAACCTTTCACTTGGAGAGTTCTTCTCAATGTTTTTCAAAGAAATCTTATGAACAAGTTTCCAATCTTCCAATCTAGCCATGGGTTCTTTCTCAAAACATTTTTAATGATTAAATCATGATGAATTGAAGTTAATACAATGTTTTTAATGTGTTTTCACTACAATTGCATGATGAACCCATGTTCCTTCCAAAAATTAGGTTTAGCTCTTGCATGGGCTTTGTGATTATGGCTTGTTCTTGATGAATTGGTGATTCTCTTATGTTGAATTGCTTGTGGTTATTGTTATTGACACTAAATGATGTTGAATTGATGATGATAAGTCCATGATGATAAATATATGAAGTTTTGAGCATGAATAACCTATGTTTCTATATGTTGTCTTGAAGACGATTGTGAGATCGATTGTGTAGGCTCTTGATTTCGTATGAACTGCTGTAGCTGCTCTTTTAGGATGATGTAATGGATGAATTTTGTAAGTATAAATCCTTAATGTTCAAATTAAGAAGGGCTCGCATGAATTGGTATAGATTCCTTTAGGCTATGAAGTCAAGAATCTAAGTGTGTGATGGATCTTGAATTGTGATTAGATGATGCATGATTTAGTTTTAATTTCTTACATAATTAGCTACTGCCTTAGACTTGTATATGTATGAACTATGGTCTAAAATCAATGTTAGGGAAGATAGCTAATGATCTATGTTATTCTACTTTCCTAGTATGTCGATATGTTGTATTACGTTATGGTATAATCTTGTAGTGACTTGTACATGATTTCTTATATGTTTAAAGTACATTTAGATACTGCCATATATGTGTTTTATTGATGAATAAGGTGTATTGATCAATGATGATCAAAGGGTGAGAATTGGGTAAGAATGCTTATTTCCTTTACTCTTCTACTTTTCTATTCCTTTATAGTAATGTTGATGAAGCCTTGTATGGCATTGTGTGGTATGGTCCACTTATGGTGGCGGCGTTTACTTTATTGTTATTATAAATGTGTTGACCATGGCCATGAAGGCAAATTGACGAACTTATGAATATGTGCTTAAAATGATACTATGAGAAGCTTATGCCTACTTTCCTATTCTAGTTGTGAATTAGGTTGTGTGGCTATTTTTGGGCATGTGTATAACCATGTTAGGGTATTGTATAGGTGCTGCCATTGATGTGTTAAAGTGGTTAATAGCCTCTACCCATGTATCCCTTATATGGAAGTGTAAATAGCTAAAGTTAGGAGTCTTGATTATAATGTATATATAGTCTTGTCTTCTATGCTATTATGTGTTGTGTGCTATGTGCTTGAAGTGTAATGTGGTCCAATAGGGTGGCTGACTTAAGGAGTTATTGATAGCCATTGTGTGATCATGTTGGTTAATGTACACACTCTCTCGCTTACATGCATATTACAAGTAGTATAAGTCATTGTGTCTAAATGAAAGGTAGTTCTCATATTCACTAGTGTCTACTACTATGCATACTAAGGTGATGTTTATGAATGTATGATTTGTATTCCCTTACTAGGATTACTTGATAGGTGTACTAGTATGGTCAAGGGTATGGAACCTTGTCTATACATCGCACATGTATATCTTGATAGGATAGTTCCTAGGTTCGTTCTTATGCATATGAAGGGTGATTATATGAACATGTTATGAATATGATATGATAAAGTATGAATGTGTATAGTGTCTTAGTAGATTTATATGAAAGGATTGCTCATATAGTTATGCCTATAGACTTATGCATTGATATATAAACATGTGTGACATTATGTGTTATGTGAAAGGTTTGCTCACATCTATATATACACTCACACATGGATGATCTAGTTAGGGAGAAGAGGTCTAACTAGGAGGGCCCAAGAATACTCCAAAACTAGATAGGTGCTTGAATATGCTATAAGCATATGAATGATGAATATCCTAAGACTATGTTTTATAAACAAAGGTAATAAAGGCTTTTCAATAAAGGGAACTTAGCTTAGCACCGAGTGAACTTGACATTGAGAGGTGTTGACTTCCCTTAGAGGAATATTTCACCATTTGTCCCTTATAGAGTGTTGACTTCCCTTAGAGGAATAATCACCTATGGACCTACATATGGTGTTGACTTCCCTTAGAGTAATACTCACCTATGTACTTACATGAAGTGTTGACTTTCCTTGAGGAATATTCACTCATGTTATCTCATGAGGTGAGGCCCCATTACCAAATGGTATATAGAGGGAATACCTATCTCTTAGTTCCATAAACTATGCGTGCCACATAGGATCTAGCAAAGTGAATTCACTTGATATGCTAGCATGTATGTTAATGTTCTACCTTGGCTAGGTAGTAACACCTTCCTTTGGTGTAAGGCTCTACAACACCAAATTCCATGATTAGCACCCATGGTCTTAGTGTTGGTTAAGGCTATGGTTTCCCTAAAGGTAAAATGGACAATGGAAGTAAATGAATAGGATCCTAACTAGGAGGACTTAAGGTAAGTTACTTAGGATAGATGGAAGTAATGAACCCATCTAGACATTGCACAAGTGACTCCTTAGGAAGTCTTAGGAAGGTTCTCTAATGCATATAATTATGTATGTGTCCTTTATGTATGATATTGTAGTCTTGGTTTGACTATGTTTATGTTGTACTATACTTCTATGATGGCATGTGTTGTCTGGTGTAGATACTATATATGGTATTCTCTTATGTTCCTAAGGTGATGCATTGCACCAAGTATCTCTAAAGGATTTGTTAGGAAGCAAATGAATTGAAAGAAAGAGTTAATGTCAAGGAGAGTGAGTTCACTGTAAAGTGACCTCTCTTTGTACTTAAATTCTATATGTGCTTTTCTATGATGTTTGGCCTTTGATTGTGTTTCTATGACGTATGTGGATGATATAAATGATGTTAACAAAGGTTTTATGATGATTTACTCAAAATGGCATGAAGTATGATTTCAAAGGAAATGTCCCTTTAAATGCATGTTTTCGCATGGTTGCCATACTTAGTACATTCTTGTGCTAATCCCATTCTTATTTACTTTTTACACAAAGTGTAGGTTATGGAATGCTTAAAGGAGATCTATGATCGAGAAGCTTGATAGGTGTTTTCTCAAGCTCAAGGAAATGAATCCTTAAGTTCAAGGATGTCCTACTTATGTCTTTTATATGAAGTCTTTAAATATTGTATAGTTACGTAAGGTGTTGTATGGGCCGTGTCCCTAATGTATTCTAAAGTTATTGAGTCTAAGATGGCAAAGAGACTTAGAGTCTAAATATGTATTATGACTTATGTTTTATATATATACGATGTGATGTTTCTAGCATATGATGTGCTACGAAAAGTTTTAAATTTTCCGCTAAATTTACTATGTCAATGCAATGAATGATATGAGAGGCTTGTCTTAGACCTCCGAGAGGTCGACGACGCCGGTTACAATCCAAGATTATACCCTATCTTCTAGGGTATGCTTTTCGGTTGTGGCACGCTAAGGTCATATGTGATAAGTCATATAGCTAGTATCCTATGGTGGCAACTCTACACCCTATGTTGGGTCATGAGGCTATCCACCCCGTGAGGACCGTAATGAACCCTGCCTTTCTTAGGTAAGAAAGTGTCACCCCTCACATGAGGACCGTAGTGAACCCTGCCTTTCCTATGTTGGAAAGTGTCACTCCCTCATATACAAGTTCGCTCGGTGCTAGGCTAAGTTCCCTTTATTGAAAAGCTTTTATTACGTTTGTTCATAAAACATAAGCTTTAGAATATTCATCATTCATATGCTTATAGCATCTTCAAGCACCTATCTAGTTTTGGAGTATTCTTGGGCACCCCTAGCAAGGCCCCTGTCACTAACTAGATCATCCATGTGTGAGTGTTTACTTAGATGTGAGCAAACCTTTCACATAATCACATAATGTCACACATGTTCATATATCAATGCATAAGTCTATAGGCATAACTATATGAGAAATCCTTTCATATAAACCTACTAAGACACTATGCACATTCATACTTCATCATATCATATACATCGTATTCATAACATGTTCATACATTCATCCTTCATGTTCATAGAAACCAAATCTAGGAACTATCCTATCAAGATACACATGTGCAATGTATAGACAAGGTTCCATACCCTTGACCATACTAGTACACCTATCAAGTCATCCTAGTAAGGGAAATACAAATCATACTTCCATAAACATCACCTTAATATGCATAGTAGTAGACACTAGTGAATATGAGAACTACCTTTCATTTAGACACAATGACTTATACTACTTATAACATGCATGTAAGTGGGAGTGTGTGTACATTGACCAACATGATCACATAATGGCTATCAATAACTTATTTAGTCAGCCACCCTATTAGACCACATTGCACTTCAAGCACATAGCACATAACACATAATAGCATAGGAGACAAGACTATACATCCGATGTAACCAAGACTCCTAACCTTAGCCATTTACACTTTCATATAAGGTTACATAGGTAAGGGGTTATTAACCATCTTAACACATCCATGGCAGCACCTATACTTTACCCTAACATAGTTATACACATGCTCATACAATAGCCACACAACCTAATTCACATCTAGAATAGGAAAGTAGGCATAATCTTCTCATAGTATCATTTTAAGCATAAGTTCATAAGTTCATCAATTTGCCTTCATGGCCATGGTCAACACATATATAATGACAATAAAGTAAAAACCGCCACCATAAGTGGACCATACCACACAATGCCATACAAGGCTTCATCAACATTTCTATAAAGAATAGAGAAGTAGAAGAGTAGAGGAATTAAGCATTCTTACCAATTTCTCACCCTTTGATCATCATTGATCAATACACCTTATTCATCAATAAAACACATAAATGGCAGTAGCTATATGTACTTTAAACATATAAGAAACCATGTACAAGTCGCTACAAGAGTATGCCATAACATAATGAAACATATCAACATACTAGGAATGTAGAATAACATAGGTCATTAGCTAACTTCCCTTACATTGATTTTAGATCATAGTTCATACATATGTAAGTCTAAGGCAGTAGCTAAACCTACATTTAACCATATTGAAATCATGATTACATACATTCAAGATTAGGGTTAAACCATAGGCATTTAGGCTTATCGATTTGCTAGAGTACATGAGACTTTATCAATACTATGAACTATCTAAGGGTATGATCATCATTCATATTTCATCAATAATATACTCATTAGGCAGTAGCTAATTAGATAATAAATCAAGACTAAATCATACTTTATCTAATCACAATTCGAGATACATCACAACTTAGCTTCTTGACTTCATAACCTAAAGGAATCTATACCAATTCATGCAAGCCCTTCTTAATTTGAACATTAAGGATTTATACTTACAAAATTCATCCATTACATCACCCTAAAAGAGTAGCTACAGCAGTTCATACATAATCAAGAGCCTACACAATCGATCTCACAATCGTCTTCAAGACAACATATAGAGACATAGGTTATTCATGCTCAAAATTTCATATATTTATCATCATGGACTTATCATCATCAATTCAACATCATTTAATGTCAATAACAATAACCACAAGCAATTTAACATAAGAGAATCACCAATTCATCAAGAACAAGCCATAATCACAAAGCCCATGCAAGAGCTAAACCTAGTTTTGGAAGGAACATGGGTTCATCATGCAATTGAAGTGAAATCACATTCAAATCATCATATTAATACTAATTCATCATGATTTAATCTTTAGAAACGTTTTGAGAAAGAACCCAATGGCTAGATTGGAAGATTGGAAACTTGTTCATAAGATTTCTTTGAAAAACATTGAGAAGAACTCTCCAAGTGAAAGGTTACTTAGAGATGAAGGACCACCATACCTTAATCTTCATGAAGAGCCATAAAACTTGATGAATAACCCATAAGAATCCCATCTACAAGCTGTTCTTGAGCTTCAAAAACCATGGGGGTTTCTAGAGAGAATATTTTGGGAAGGGAAGGGTTCAATTTGAGTGAGGGGATTTGAGAATGGGTAAATCACGTTTTGGATGGCTTATATACACCTAAAATTACTTAATTAAACCTATTATAGTCAGGTTAGGACGTGGGGTGAATTTACAAATTCACCCCTGACTTGGCAGAACGCAGGCAGCCAACCTGCAGGCTATCCGCGACGTAGGCCTTGACGGGGCGTCATGGGCTTGACGGGCCGTGACAGCCATCCGTCGTAGGGGACTTAGCCAATTCTTGGATTAAGACCTGCCCAAGTCAAGTCTCCTTCAACGAGACCTGCTTGATGGTCCGTTGGTGGCCCAACGGTCCGTCATTGGGTCCGTCAAGGACACTACCCAGGCAGTGTATAGGCAGCCTTGGGGTCCTTCTTCTGGGGCCTCTTGTGGGGCCCTTTAGAAGTCGTACCCTGACGTTTCCAACGTGATTTCAAACCTTAGCATGTTATAGACCTACCACATAAGTTTCATCCAAAACAAACACCTACAAGACGTCCAAACAGCCTTGACCCCAACATGTCATACGTTGAACGTCTTAGGGGCTATCTTTCGAACGCCTTGGACGTTCTTGGGTGTTTGACCTCCAAACTTCACGAAACTTCATATAATAACATTAAACATCATTTAAAACCATTTCAATACTTATTTGACTCATTTCACACAATTTAGGCATGCATACACACATGAGGTACATAAGCGACTATTCATCGAACGTCTTGGACGTCCCTTGACGTTCAACTTCCAAATCACTTCAAACTTTGTACACTGCCTCTATATCACATAATAAGGCATTTTAGGACCTTATAACGATAAGACGAACATGTTAGGCTCTAGACACCTTATCTCATTTTCGAGGTCTTACAATATCCCCCACTTGGCAACATTCGTCCTCGAATGACACTTAGGACTCTTCAATCACATCAATGACTTCAATGCATATAAGATCAGTTCATCACCTTTAAAATATCATCAAATCATTTTAGCACTCAATGCACACAAATAAGCAAAACTTCGATTCACTCACCCTTAATGCATTAATCAAAGAGGCTCTTATCATGTTCATAGGAGGAACATACTTCTCCTAATCATAACATGGTCATTGCACCTTAATTCATCAAGATAGCATCTTGCAAGGCCACATATAGGCAGATTTCAACAATACTCAAAACAAGTAGGCATTCATACTTCAATGCACATAGACTTGAGTTAATTGCATTTAACAAAAATCTTCATTAGTTAGACCTAGTACCATGAAGGTCATACTCAACCATACCATGCTTAGTGGTGTCCATGGAGGAATGTCTTGCTCCTCAACACATTACATGTATCATGAGAAATCTCAACTTTCAAGCCAAGACATGCATATATTTTTCTTCCTAGTGAAGTCTAAATGGCAAGTCACACCAAGTGCATCACAACAAAATAGGAAGTCATTCCACAAAATCTCTTTTCTTAACATATTACTCACCCTTAAAGTAAGCCTCATTTTGGAAAAATAGCACAAACCATAGGCACACACGTATACACTTAGCAAAACATGCTTTCACCTTTCAAGAATGAGCCTACAATTTTATATTACAAATCATCAAGTCACTAAATTTTTAAGAGAGTCAACATATTTCATGGTAAAAGAGACTCAACTTCTATTGCAAGGCTAAACAATTTACCCTACAAGTGACTATTTCCAAGTTCCTTGTCTTACCTCATGAAGTCAACTTCACAATTAGCACATTAAAATGCAAGTCAATAAGAGAAAACATGGATTTTATCAAAAATTTCTTTTCATGCCCTTTGGAAAATTCACCATGTCTCTAAGATGATGTCAATTAATTCATACCAATCATATAAAGTTCATGCAATTCACACTTTATGCAAGACTATTTTCATGAACAAGCATACTAAGAATTCATATTTTCAAATTCATGTAAGAATAGAAGAACAATGTAGACAATTTCTACAATCTCACTACTCAAACACCATCCCCCACTTAGGGTAAACCAAATTAAGAGCAACTTAAACCAACATATAGAGGATTTCAAATACAAAACCTTAACATTCATCACTTAAAGTGATTACTACTTTAGAGAGAATTTTCATTAATTCAATTTAACAACACTACGGCATTCTAAACCTTATCATTTTAGGCAAATCATCCTCAACCATCAACTTTGATCATACTATTCGATTCACATAAGGTCTTCCTACATGCAATAGACACTAAGGTAAAAGAAAAACAACTACGAAAAGAAGTAGAATTAGATAAACAACTACAAAAAGAAATAGAATTAGCCAATGAAATAAATGAAATGAAACAAATACTAATTGAAAAAGAAAATATTGAAATAAATGAAATAAATGATGAAACAAATGAATTAGATACAAGTGATAAAAATTCTGAAATAAGTGATATTAGTGAAACATATACAGAAATCTTAGAACAAACTAATAAATTGAAAAAATTATTTTATTCCTTGATTATAAGTATTTATAATGAATTAATAATGTTATAATAGTCATCTCTAGAAGGTTTGCTATGGAGATATTCTGCGAGTAGGTAAGCCCAGACTATGCCATCCTAAGGTGGAAACCGGTAGGCAAGGAGGCCGTTTAGGGGAGTACACAGAGTAGAGGCGCTGTTAGGGTAACTAATTAAAGAAGAAGGCCATAGTAATGACTAGACGAGATGAATATTATACTGTTATTATTCATAATGAATAAATATAATTTGTGAAAAGGTTAGAAGGAATAAAACTTTAGTGAAAAAATGATAAATATGCCTACATACTTGTTAGATAATGATAATAATTACATGATATTATTGTTTTATATATTGAAAGATATTGATGCTGATATACGTAGAATAATCTATGATAAATTAATCACTTATGAAATAATTGAAGAAACAACCGTAGGTTGGTCTGAGCTGATAATTTATGATGATTTTGATATTGATTATTTATTTGATGATATAGAATTATATAGAGATCAATGATAAATTATAGATATTTGAGGTTATGGAAAGAAACTAAAGAAAAAATAGATCGTGAAGAAAAACTATTAATTGAAAACGTAAATAGATATATATATCTTCGAGAAGAAGAATATTTAGAATATATAGAAACAAATGCTAAAGAAATACAGAGATTAAATATACTTAAAAAAGAATATTATGAACAAATATTTTCTTAAAGTTTAATATGGACAAAAGAATATATAAGCAACAACTGATAGAAAAACTAAATAGATTAAGAAATAAATATGAATTTATGAAAGAAAGATTAGTAGAAAATATATTTGCAGGAGTATGTAGTAAATCAATATTAATACAAAAGAAACATATATTTGACATAGAAATACAATTAAATTGCTTAGAATATAAAATACAACATGATATATACCATAATAACAAATATAATGAATAAAGAAGAATTTGTAGTAGATGAAAAAACTTACGAAAACTACGAAGGATTAATAATAAAAATCGTATTTTCCAACTTAGGAAGAAGATATAAAAAAATAGGAGATAGACTATATTTGATGCTAGAAAAAGAATCAGCAAAATTAGAAGATAGTTTAACAGCCATGATTAGAATGACGAAAGAAAATGAAGATATAGATAAAACTAAAGAAATTGAAGAAATTCGAAAAGAAGCAAAACAAGAAATAAAGAAAATCGAAGAAACCAAAAATAACAAAATAGAAGAATTAGAAAAAGAATTAGCCTATTTAAAATTGCTATATGAAAACAAACAAAAAGAAAAACAACTACAAAAAGAAGTAGAATTAGCCAATGAAATAAATGAAATGAAACAAATACTAAATGAAAAAGAAAATATTGAAATAAATGAAATAAATGATGAAACAAATGAATTAGATACAAGTGATAAAAATTCCGAAATAAGTGATATAAGTGAAACATATACAGAAATTTTAGAACAAACGAATAAATTGAAAAAATTAGAAATAAATACAAACAAAGTAAATAAACCAGGAACATTAAGAGTTAAAACTCCAGATAATAGTCCTAGACATAATCCTAGAACATCAATACCAACTTATTATACAGAAAATTATGAGAACTCAGATAGAACAAATGTAATATGGAATAGTAGATTAAATAAACAATGGAAACCTAAATCAGTTATAGAACAAATTAACTTTTTGGATTTAGATTGTGTTATAGATATAAATAAGGTAATTTTATTATGGATAGGAAACTTATCAAAACAATTAGTAGATAATAAAATAACAATAAAGGATACACCAGGATATATAGAAAGAACCTTAATAGGAACAACAAAACTATGGATAGAAAATTTACCATTAGAAAGTAAAACAGCACTAAGAAGTGATAAAAAAACTAGATGGATCAATAGTAACATCTAATATAGACATATTAGAAAAATATGAATTAGCAATAAGAAATGAATTTGGAAGTATGACCACAGATATAAAAGAACAAAATAAACAAAAAATTATAAATAGACAATTAATGTCAAAATTAGCGATATGTAATATGTGTTACATAGAAGAATATACATGCGCATTTAAAGAATATTATTATAAAGCAAAATATGATATAGATGAAGCAAAAGAAATAAAACATCAATATTTCACAAAATTACCAGAACCATTTAGTACCAATATAATAAAAGATTGGAATAATGAAGAAATGACAGATACTTTAGGATCTAGAATAAAATTCTTACAACAATGGTTTATTCAGTTATGTGAAAATCAAAAAGAAAAATTAAAAATGGAAAAAGTATTAATGAAAAATTTAGCATGTTGTCAAAACAAAATAGCACCCCAATTTGGTTGCAGAGATAAATATTATAAAAACCATAGAAAAAATAAGAAGTATAGAAAAACAAAAACTAAATATAAATATAAAAATCCTAGAAAACGATATTTTGTAAAAAACTATAAACAAAAAAGATCTATTAGACCAAAGAAAACTTTGTCAAATTGTAATTGTTACAATTGTGGTAAGTTAGGACATTTAGCTAAAGATTGTAAACTACCTAAAAATATAAAAAGAAAACAAATTGCAGAATTAATTTTAGATGAATATAAATATATGCAAATAGATTATTTAGACTATGAATTAGATGATAATGATAGTATATACGAAATTTCAGATATAGAAAATGAAAGTGACTATGAAATCGAAGGTACGGAATTAAATAATGAAAAAATCGAAGAAAATGACTGAAGAAAATATAAGGATAATATCTAAAGAAGAATATCATGATGAAGAATCAGTAGAACAAAAAATAATATTTGACAATAAAATTTTCCAACAAATAAAAAATAAAGAATTAGATCTAAGTGTACAGAAAGTATTAAAAATACCAACTTTAAAAAATTGGTTTAAAAGGAATAACGAAGAATATTATGTAGTTAGTCAAAAAGAACATATTGTTGATTGTAAATACACCAAAGGTAAAACACAGATACCTATATTAAATAAAAGAATGATAAATCAAGAAATACAACATATAAAAGCAAAAACACCTATAAAATATGTACATTTAGGAGGAACAGAGATACTAATAAAAGCATGTTTTAGAGAAGGAATAGATACACCTATAGAAATATATTTAGCAGATGATAGGATAATACATCCTATAGAGAAAAGTGTAATTAGTGCGATAAAAGGAAATTTAATATATCAAAAATTTAAATTTATAATAAGTGCTAACTATTCAATAGCATTAACAAATAAAAACATAGATAAATCATTAGTTCTTTATTGGAAACTATCAGGAATTGAATTAGAACCAGGAAGTAAAATATTTACTGCAAGATGTAAAAACTTATATATATTAACAACTAAATATAAAGTAATGGCACAAAATAAAATAGATAGAATAAAAATAGAAAATCCTTTCGATCAGGTTATTAAAATTATAGACAATAATGATTATAGTTATAAAGAAATGGATATAGAAGAAGATCTACAAATAGTAAAAGAAAGACTAAATACCCCAAGAATATTAAATAGAACTACTTCATCAAAAGCTAGTACATCAAAGAGAAAATATGATTTTCCTGAGATATCAAATACAGAAGAAGAAACAATAAACTATTATTTTATAGCTGGAATAATTGATAACAAAAAACATAAAATACTAATAAATACAGGACAAGAAGAAAATTATATAATTAGAGAATTAGTTTTAGAAAGAGAACTTACAAAAACAGGACATATATGCCCTGGATTACCTAATGAAATTATAATATGTGAAGAATTAATAGAAAAAGAAATAATTATAGGAGGAATAAACTTACTAATACCATTTAAAATTTATCAAGGTGAACAGAATATAACTTAAGGACTAAAATGGTTAGAACAATTTATACCATATAAAATAGAAGATAATAAACTAATACTCACATGTCATAATAAGAAAATTATTATACAGAGAATAAAATAAGAAAAAATGAAAATATATATACTTGCGAAAATTATTATAGAAGGATATTACAATAGGTATTATACCCCTATGATAGATACAGGAGCAGAAACTAATATATGTAAATATAATTGTTTACCAGAAGAAAAATGGGAAAAACTTAAAACACCTATGGTAGTAACTAGATTTAACAATGAAAGTAGTATGATTATTTATCGAGCAAAAAATATAAAGATACAAATAAAATGGGAAATTAATCGTAAAGAGTTACTAGCATTATATAAATGTTTATTCGAGCTATATATTGTTTATAATAAATTTATTGTACGAACAGATAATACGCAGGTAAAATGGTGGATAACAAAAAAGATAGATGATTCGGTAACAACAAAAGAAATACGACGCTTAGTATTAAATATATTTACAATTGAGATTATTACAACTAACAAGAATATTATTGCAGATCATCTCTCCAGAAAAAGATACAATGAAAGAGATCTTATCTATAATGACAAATCTTTGTCAGAAAATAGAAAAGATAGAAAAAGAAGTACATATACTCAAAGAAACAGCTAACAGTCAGCAGCATGACTATAAACATGCGGAGATACGTCATAAGGCAGACGGTAAACAACCAGAGCTAAAAGGTGACGTTGAGAAACACCTAAAAACTCAAAATACTAACAATGTATTAGTTGCAGGTACAAGCGCAGGAGATACAGGAAAAACTATTCAAAGAAATACCAATTTAAATAGTTTATTTACAAAATTATTTATTCCTAAATTCCAAATAAGTATCCCAATACCACAAACCTCTACCTACGCAGCTAGTATACAAAGCGACAAGAAAAGATACAATTATATTGCCCAGTCATATATTGATAACATATACAAAATTCAAACGTTTTTAAATCTAAACCCTAGATCCACTCAAACGAAAAATACCAATGAAAACTATATAACCCAAAAACTACAAGGATACAACAAGATTATTGCACAACCTAAAACCAGTGCAAATCTAGTTAAAACATGTTACAGTTATGGACTTTTGAGTACCGTATATACTTTCGATGGCGAAGAAATTACCGGAATACCTGAATTACACAGAGATACAAAAAATAGATATACCTAGTTTTTATGCTAAACAAAAGAATAATTGGCATATCAACTATAATACAAGAGTTAGCAAATAATTATGGAAATACGATATGGAGTTACTATGCTAAAGATCAAGTAATGATATACGCAAATTCAAAAGAATTACGAAAGTCAGATATGGATGAAGTTCAGCAATGGATTTTATCTTTATTAAAACCAGAAGAACAACCTACTACGAGAGCTTTGAAGAAAAAGTTCATTTCAGACAAATTATTAACGAGATATTGTAAACTAATTGGACACAGATACCCCGATCATCATTGTACCAAATGCAATGGAGAAGAAAACATAATTCCAGATTGTACCAATTGCAATGGAGAAGAAAACATAATTCCAGATGTAAGTTTAGAAGAAGACAAAGACGAAAAAGAAGATGAAGACAGAAAAAAGATAGTCAAAAGTTTGTATAAAGTATGTCGGCCATAAAAATAAAGTAAAGGCCATTAGTGTAAAAGTTTTTGTTGTTTTGTAAATTAGTCAAAAAGTAATGTCGGCCATATTAATAGTAAAGGCCACTATGTAAAGTAGTTTGTCGTGTTGTGTCGGCCGAATGTTATAAGGCCAAGTGTAAAAGTAAGTGTCGGCCACTTTTTTGGGCCAAACTTGTGTAGTTTGTATTATAAATAGAGGGCTTTCCCTCAGTAATAAATCATCAGCTTCTCTCCATCTCTACTTCTTCATACTAATCCGCTTCCCCTAAATTAGGAAGAAGATATAAGAAAATAGGAGATAGACTATATTTGATGCTAGAAAAAGAATCAGCAAAATTAGAAGATAGTTTAACAGCCATGATTAGAATAACGAAAGAAAATGAAGATATAGATAAAACTAAAGAAATTGAAGAAATTCGAAAAGAAGCAAAACAAGAAATAAAGAAAATCGAAGAAACCAAAAATAACAAAATAGAAGAATTAGAAAAAGAATTAGCCTATTTAAAATTGCTATATGAAAACAAACAAAAAGAAAAACAACTATAAAAAGAAGTAGAATTAGCCAATGAAATAAATGAAATGAAACAAATACTAAATGAAAAAGAAAATATTGAAATAAATGAAATAAATGATGAAACAAATGAATTAGATACAAGTGATAAAAATTCCGAAATAAGTGATATAAGTGAAACATATACAGAAATTTTAGAACAAACGAATAAATTGAAAAAATTAGAAATAAATACAAACAAAGTAAATAAACCAGGAACATTAAGAGTTAAAACTCCAGATAATAGTCCTAGACATAATCCTAGAACATCAATACCAACTTATTATACAGAAAATTATGAGAACTCAGATAGAACAAATGTAATATGGAATAGTAGATTAAATAAACAATGGAAACCTAAATCAGTTATAGAACAAATTAACTTTTTGGATTTAGATTGTGTTATAGATATAAATAAGGTAATTTTATTATGGATAGGAAACTTATCAAAACAATTAGTAGATAATAAAATAACAATAAAGGATACACCAGGATATATAGAAAGAACCTTAATAGGAACAACAAAACTATGGATAGAAAATTTACCATTAGAAAGTAAAACAGCACTAAGAAGTGATAAAAAAACTAGATGGATCAATAGTAACATCTAATATAGACATATTAGAAAAATATGAATTAGCAATAAGAAATGAATTTGGAAGTATGACCACAGATATAAAAGAACAAAATAAACAAAAAATTATAAATAGACAATTAATGTCAAAATTAGCGATATGTAATATGTGTTACATAGAAGAATATACATGCGCATTTAAAGAATATTATTATAAAGCAAAATATGATATAGATGAAGCAAAAGAAATAAAACATCAATATTTCACAAAATTACCAGAACCATTTAGTACCAATATAATAAAAGATTGGAATAATGAAGAAATGACAGATACTTTAGGATCTAGAATAAAATTCTTACAACAATGGTTTATTCAGTTATGTGAAAATCAAAAAGAAAAATTAAAAATGGAAAAAGTATTAATGAAAAATTTAGCATGTTGTAAAAACAAAATAGCACCCCAATTTAGTTGCAGAGATAAATATTATAAAAACCATAGAAAAAAATAAGAAGTATAGAAAAACAAAAACTAAATATAAATATAAAAAACCAAGAAAACGCTATTTTATAAAAGATTATAAACAAAAAAGATTATCTAGACCAAAGAAAGCCTTATCAAATTGTAATTGTTACAATTGCGGTAAGTTAGGACATTTAGCAAAAGATTGTAAATTACCTAAAAATATAAAAAGAAAACAAATTGCAGAATTAATTTTAGATGAATATAAATATATGCAAATAGATTATTTAGATTATGAATTAGATGATAATGATAGTATATACGAAATTTCAGATATAGAAAATGAAAGTGACTATGAAATCGAAGGTACGGAATTAAATAATGAAAAAATCGAAGAAAATGACTGAAGAAAATATAAGGATAAAATCTAAAGAAGAATATTATGATGAAGAATCAGTAGAACAAAAAATAATATTTGATAAAAAAAATTTCCAACAAATAAAAAATAAAGAATTAGATCTAAGTGTACAAAAAGTATTAAAAATACCAACTTTAAAAAATTGGTTTAAAAGGAATAACGAAGAATATTATGTAGTTAGTCAAAAAGAACATATTGTTGATTGTAAATACACCAAAGGTAAAGCACAGATACCTATATTAAATAAAAGAATGATAAATCAAGAAATACAACATATAAAAGCAAAAACACCTATAAAATATGTACATTTAGGAGGAACAGAGATACTAATAAAAGCATGTTTTAGAGAAGGAATAGATACACCTATAGAAATATATTTAGCAGACGATAGAATAATACACCCTATAGAAAAAAGTGTAATAAGTGCTATAAAAGGAAACCTAATATATCAAAAATTTAAATTTATAATAAGTGCTAACTATTCAATAGCATTAACAGATAAAAACATAGATAAATCATTAGTTCTTTATTGGAAACTATCAGGAATTGAATTAGAACCAGGAAGTAAAATATTTACTGCAAGATGTAAAAACTTATATATATTAACAACTAAACATAAAGTAATGGCAGAAAATAAAATAGATAGAATAAAAATAGAAAATCCTTTCGATCAGGTTATTAAAATTATAGACAATCTATATATATATATAAATGTGAATCTAGAATCGCTGATGTGGCATGCCTCTAAGGGCTGGATTTTTATTTATTTATTTGAGGTTTTTTAAATATTTTTTTCATTCTAAAACATAAAATATTATTTAATATTTTTGTAGAATATTAAAATATAGTATTTAATCACTCCCTCATTAAATCATACACATAAAAGCTTCAGTTATCAATTTGTTACATTAAAAACATTTTCCTTAATTATAAAATTTAAGAAAATTTATTCTTTACACTTAATTAGAGAATTTGAAAAGTTTTTTAACATTAATTTTGAATACTATATAAACATATACCATTAGATTGTTACATGCTAGACATGAGATTGTTTGTAAAAGATGAAGGTCAGATGAATATGATGGTGCCGAGATAGCCATGAATTTCTGTGCGGCTGATCGAAGAAGACGATTGAATATGGAGTTTGAAAACCTCTGAAGCTCTTGCCATTCTTCTGCATTTGTTTATTTCTTTTTCTTTTTTTAGATTTTAGTTAGTGCTGTAGTTTATTTTCCTTTTTTATTATTGGATGCGATCCACTTTTGGGATTAGTAGTCGTAATATTTTTCAATTTTGTTGATTAATAAAGCCTGAAACATTTGTTTTTTTTTTAAAAAAAAGGAAGAAAAAATGTCATGCAATATAATTAAAATTTAAGTTTAATTTGCACACATTTATTTTGTTACATATTTTAATTTTTATGTTCTCTAATCTATGAAATCTGGGGAAAACAAATATCAAACTTCTCATCATTACTACAATTTATTAATTTTCATCTTTCTTATTATTACTACAATTTATTATTTTTATTTAAATTTTTTGTCTACCTTTTATTTTTATAATCTTCTTTAAAAAAATGTATTTAACTCCAATCCTTATTACCATAATTTAACATTGTACCTTCTATTTCTATTATTTTTTAAAAATATATATGTTTTATTTATGTCTCCTTTTTATTACCATAAATATATTCTCTTCATTAATTGTCTCAATTAATTTCATTTAATTTGTTGTAGAATGTTGAAGAAAATTAAAATATCTTATTTTTTATCATTAATAAAATACTACTGTATTAGTTAATTTTTCTAAAACTTTTCTTTCCATCTCCTAAATTTCTTTCATTTATTAAAAAAATAAAATACTTCTTAAATTTTGATAAATCTCCATCACAACCATTTTAAAGATTTTTATATTTTTGTAATTTGTCACTTTTGTCAGAAATTTATTTATAACTTATTCTTTTTAACTTTTAAACTTCATTTGTTTTTGAGTGATAGGAGTTTAATTTCTTTTTGCGAAAATAAATAAATTTATATATATATATATATATATATATATATATATATATATATATATATATATATATATATATAAATGAACTACAAAAATCAAAGATAAAAAGAGGAATATAAGGATGAGAAATATTTAAGAAATATATTTTTATGTGTAAGCAAAACAGTAGCTTTTGAATTTCTTATTTTTGGAAAAGTATAACTGAATATTAATTAATAATTGATGTTTTTTTTTTGGATTTTTCTTTTTTTCATCACTTAAAACTCAATTCTTTAATTCTATCAAAATAAATTGTTAAAGAAACTAAAAAGTCATTTCTTTAATATAAGTTTTAATGATATTTATTTTTCTAATATTTAAAGTAATTAATAATCATATTGATGTTAGATATTATAGTCGTATATATAAAGGTAGTCAAATTTTATAAAAATTATCACATTAATTTTTTTTATTGTTATTTTTTCGAGAGATATTGTTAGATTATGTAGAAATCATCACATTAATTTTTTTATTGTTATTTTTTTAGAGATATTGTTAGATTATGTAGAAATCATCACATTGATTTTATTTTATTTTTGATGTTGTTATATTTTTTATGTTTATTATTTGCATATTTTAGTTTCACTCAAAAAAAGTAAGATGCAAACTATTAGATTATGATCAACCTATTGAGTGGATGTCAGTAAAAACTCTAAAGATTAATTATGCATTAAATTTATATATTGCAAACACATCTTCATTTATATGAAACTTAGTAAAATTATTCATAACTTATCATTTTTTATAATCGCGCGAAGCGCGAAATAAGTTCACTAGTAATGATTATAGTTATAAAGAAATGGATATAGAAGAAGATCTACAAATAGTAAAAGAAAGACTAAATACCCCAAGAATATTAAATAAAACTACTTCATCAAAAGCTAGTACATCAAAGAGAAAATATGATTTTCCTGAGATATCAAATACAGAAGAAGAAACAATAAACTATTATTTTATAGCTGGAATAATTGATAATAAAAAACATAAAATACTAATAAATACAGGACAAGAAGAAAATTATATAATTAGAGAATTAGTTTTAGAAAGAGAACTTACAAAAACAGGACATATATGCCCTGGATTACCTAATGAAATTATAATATGTGAAGAATTAATAGAAAAAGAAATAATTATAGGAGGAATAAACTTACTAATACCATTTAAAATTTATCAAGGTGAACAGAATATAACTTAAGGACTAAAATGGTTAGAACAATTTATACCATATAAAATAGAAGATAATAAACTAATACTCACATGTCATAATAAGAAAATTATTATACAGAGAATAAAATAAGAAAAAATGAAAATATATATACTTGCGAAAATTATTATAGAAGGATATTACAATAGGTATTATACCCCTATGATAGATACAGGAGCAGAAACTAATATATGTAAATATAATTGTTTACCAGAAGAAAAATGGGAAAAACTTAAAACACCTATGGTAGTAACTGGATTTAACAATGAAAGTAGTATGATTATTTATCGAGCAAAAAATATAAAGATACAAATAAAATGGGAAATTAATCGTAAAGAGTTACTAGCATTATATAAATGTTTATTCGAGCTATATATTGTTTATAACAAATTTATTGTACGAACAGATAATACGCAGGTAAAATGGTGGATAACAAAAAAGATAGATGATTCGGTAACAACAAAAGAAATACGACGCTTAGTATTAAATATATTTACAATTGAGATTATTACAACTAACAAGAATATTATTGCAGATCATCTCTCCAGAAAAAGATACAATGAAAGAGATCTTATCTATAATGACAAATCTTTGTCAGAAAATAGAAAAGATAGAAAAAGAAGTACATATACTCAAAGAAACAGCTAACAGTCAGCAGCATGACTATAAACATGCGGAGATACGTCGTAAGGCAGACGGTAAACAACCAGAGCTAAAAGGTGACGTTGAGAAACACCTAAAAATTCAAAATACTAACAATGTATTAGTTGCAGGTACAAGTGCAGGAGATACAGGAAAAACTATTCAAAGAAATACCAATTTAAATAGTTTATTTACAAAATTATTTATTCCTAAATTCCAAACAAGTATCCCAATACCACAAACCTCTACCTACGCAGCTAGTATACAAAGCGACAAGAAAAGATACAATTATATTGCCCAGTCATATATTGATAACATATAAAAAATTCAAACGTTTTTAAATCTAAACCCTAGATCCACTCAAACGAAAAATACCAATAAAAACTATATAACCCAAAAACTACAAGGTTACAACAAGCTTATTGCACAACCTAAAACCAGTGCAAATCTAGTTAAAACATGTTACAGTTATGGACTTTTGAGTACCGTATATACTTTCGATGGCGAAGAAATTACCGGAATACCTGAATTACACAGAGATACAAAAAATAGATATACCTAGTTTTTATGCTAAACAAAAGAATAATTGGCATATCAACTATAATACGAGAGTTAGCAAATAATTATGGAAATACGATATGGAGTCACTATGCTAAAGATCAAGTAATGATATACGCAAATTCAAAAGAATTACGAAATTCAGATATGGATGAAGTTCAGCAATGGATTTTATCTTTATTAAAACCAGAAGAACAACCTACTACGAGAGCTTTGAAGAAAAAGTTCATTTCAGACAAATTATTAACGAGATATTGTAAACTAATTGGACACAGATACCCCGATCATCATTGTACTAAATGCAATGGAGAAGAAAACATAATTCCAGATGTATGTTTAGAAGAAGACAAAGACGAAAAAGAAGACGAAGACAGAAAAAAGATAGTCAAAAGTTTGTATAAAGTATGTCGGCCATAAAAATAAAGTAAAGGCCATTAGTGTAAAAGTTTTTGTTATTTAGTCAAAAATTATTGTCGGCCATATTGTAATAGTAAAGGCCACTATGTAAAGTAGTTTGTCGTGTTGTGTCGGCCGAATGTTATAAGGCCAAGTGTAAAAGTAAGTGTCGGCCACTGTTAGGCCAATAATGTAAGTTTGTGTATAAATAGAGGCTTCAGTCCTCATAAATAAAATCATTCTCTCCATCTCTACCTCTTCATACTAATCCGCTTCCCCCTTACTTTGGTATCAGAGCTAGATAGATTTAAACAGAGCTAGATAAGAACGAAAGCTATGAAAAACAAAGCAAATACTAACAATCTACAAGAACAGGTATACTCTAAATCATTCATGAGTAGCTAAATTATTTTATTCCTGATAATCTTTCCTTGATTATAAGTATTTATTATGAATTAATAATGTTATAATAGTCATCTCTAGAAGGTTTGCTATGGAGATATTCTGCGAGTAGGTAAGCCCAGACTATGCCATCCTAAGGTGGAAACCGGTAGGCAAGGAGGCCGTTTAGGGGAGTACACAGAGTAGAGGCGCTGTTAGGGTAACTGATTAAAGAAGAAGGCCATAGTAATGACTAGACGAGATGAATATTATACTGTTATTATTCATAATGAATAAATATAATTTGTGAAAAGGTTAGAAGGAATAAAACTTTAGTGAAAAAATGATAAATATGCCTACATACTTGTTAGATAATGATAATAATTACATGATACTATTGTTTTATATATTGAAAGATATTGATGCTGATATACGTAGAATAATCTATGATAAATTAATCACTTATGAAATAATTGAAGAAACAACCGTAGGTTGGTCTGAGCTGATAATTTATGATGATTTTGATATTGATTATTTATTTGATGATATAGAATTATATAGAGATCAATGATAAATTATAGATATTTGAGGTTATGGAAAGAAACTAAAGAAAAAATAGATCGTGAAGAAAAACTATTAATTGAAAAACGTAAATAGATATATATATCTTCGAGAAGAAAAATATTTAGAATATATAGAAACAAATGCTAAAGAAATACAGAGATTAAATATACTTAAAAAAGAATATTATGAACAAATATTTTCTTAAAGTTTAATATGGACAAAAGAATATATAAGCAACAACTGATAGAAAAACTAAATAGATTAAGAAATAAATATGAATTTATGAAAGAAAGATTAGTAGAAAATATATTTGCAGGAGTATGTAGTAAATCAATATTAATACAAAAGAAACATATATTTGACTTAGAAATACAATTAAATTGCTTAGAATATAAAATACAACATGATATATACCATAATAACGAATATAATGAATAAAGAAGAATTTGTAGTAGATGAAAAAACTTATGAAAACTACGAAGGATTAATAATAAAAATCGTATTTTCCAACTTAGGAAGAAGATATAAGAAAATAGGAGATAGACTATATTTGATGCTAGAAAAAGAATCAGCTTCTCTCCATCTCTACTTCTTCATACTAATCCGCTTCCCCCCTTACTTTCACACTAGGCTATTTACATGATTATAAGCATAGAGATCATTACATAAGGACATTCACATTTATCATCATACACATACATAGTATTAACCTCCTAAGGTCTCCATCAAGGCAAACTAGTGCAAGACATAGGTAGAGTCCCATACCCCTACCTAAGTCTAGTTAACCCTTCAAGTCGCCTAGTTAGTATATACATCATCAAATAAGGACAAATGTCACCTTCACACATACTCATTCAAACCATAAAACAAAGATAAGCATTTTAAACTCACCTTTTCTCCCTCAAGCATAGAGCAATCTCATCCAAGCAATCACATCTAAAAGACCACCGGACAAGAAAACATAAGAGAGAGATCTTATAGAATTAAGTTCTATGGCACGATATAAGAATAATGAAGAAGGGAAACTCTATCGTCCTATAGCCTCTCGTACCATTTGATGTGTCGCGACTCACCACCAATGATACGAGACTCTACTAGACATGGCAATATGAGACTTATTAGAACCTAAAACCGCTATATGTCATGTGTGACAACCCAAAAGCATACCCTAGAAGATAGGGTACAATCTTGGATTGTAACCGGCGTCGTCGACCTCTCGGAGGTCTAACACAAGCCTCTCATATCATTCATTGCATTGGCATAGTAAATTTAGCGGAAAATTTAAAACTTTTTATAGCACATCATATGCTAGAAACATCACATCGTATATATATAAAACATAAGTCGTAATACATATTTAAACTCTAAGTCCCTTTGCCATCTTAGACTCAACAACTTTAGAGTACATTAAGGACACGGCCCATACAACACCTTACATAACTATACAATATTTAAAGACTTCATATTAAAGACATAAGTAGGACATCCTTGAACTTAAGGATTCCTTTCCTTGAGCTTGAGAAAACACCTATCAAGCTTCTCGATCATAGATCTCCTTTAAGCATTCCAATACCTACACTTTGTGTAAAAAGTAAAGAAGAATGGGATTAGCACAAGAATGTACTAAGTATGGCAACCATGCGAAAACATGCATTTAAAAGGGACATTTCCTTTGAAATCATACTTCATGCCATTTTGAGTAAATCATCGTAAAACCTTTATCAATATCATTTATATCATCCACTTACTTCATAGTAACACAATCAAAGGCCAAACATCATAGAAAAGCACATATGGAATATAAGTACACATAGAGGTCACTTTACAGTGAACTCACCCTTCTTAGCATTTAACTCTTTCTTTCAATTCATTAACCTCCTAAGTAATCCATTAGGAATACTTAGTGCAATGCATCACCTTAGGAACACAAGAGAAAACCATACATAGCATCTACACAAGACAACACATGCCATCATAGAAGTATAGTATAATATAATCATAGTCAAACCAAGACTACAATATCATACATAAAGGACACATACATAATCATAAACATTAGGATACCTTCCTAAGACTTCCTAAGGAGTCACTTGTGCAATGTCTAGATGGGTTCATTACTTCCACCTATCCTAAGTAACTTACCTTAAGTCCTCCTAGTTAGGATCCTATTCAATTACTTCCATTGTCCATTTTACCTTTAGGGAAACCATAACCTTAACCGACATAGACCATGGGTGCTAATCATGGAATCCGGTGTCATCATATCCTTAAACCGATGGAAGGTGTTCTACCGGCCAAAGTAGAACCATCATAAACATAGCTATCGAGGTAGATTCCTCTAGCTAGTATCCTATGGTGGCAACATAGTTTATGGAACTTGGGGAAATCATGGAAATATCAACTCTACACCGTAGATTGGGTCCTGAGGCTATCCACCCCGTGAGGACCGTAATAAACCCTGCCTTTCTTATGTAAGAAAGTGTCACCCCTCACATGAGGACCGTAGTGAACCCTGCCTTTCCTATGTTGGAAAGTGTCACTCCCTCATATACAAGTTCGTTCGGTGCTAAGTTAGGTTCCCTTTATTGAAAAGCTTTTATTACGTTTGTTCATAAAACATAAGCTTTAGAATATTCATCATTCATATGCTTATAGCACATTCAAGCACCTATCTAGAATTTATAACATTCTTGGGCACCCCTATCAAGGCCCCTATAAATTACTAGATCATCCATGTGTGAGTGTATATATATATATGTGAGCAAACCTTTCACATAACACACCAAGTCACACACTTTCATATATCAATGCATAAGTCTATAGGCATAACTATATGAGCAATCCTTTCATATAAACCTACTAAGACACTATACATATTCATACTTCATCATATCATATTCATCATATTCATAACATATTCATATAATCATCCTTCATATGCATAAGAACCAAACCTAGGAACTATCCTATCAAGATACACATGTGCAATGCATAGACAAGGTCCCATACCCTTGTCCATACTAGTACACCTATCAAGTCATCCTAGTAAGGGAATACAAATCATACATTCATGAACATCACCTTAACATACATAGTAGTAGACACTAGTGAATATGAAAACTACCTTTCATTTAGACACCATGAGTTATACTACTTATAATATGCATGTAAGTGAGAGTGTGTGTACATTTACCAAGATGATCACATAATGGCTATCAATAACTCCTTAAGTCAGCCACCCTATTGGACCACATTACACTTCCAAGCACATAGCACACAACACATAATAGCATAGAAGACAAGACTATATATATACATTATAATCAAGACTCCTAACTTTAGCTATTTACACTTCCATATAAGGGATACGTGGGTAGAGGATAATAACCACTTTAACACATCAATGGCAGCACCTATATAATACCCTAACATGGTTATACATATGCCCAAACAATAGCCACACAACCTAATTCACAACTAGAATAGGAAAGTAGGCATAAGCTTCTCATAGTATCATTTTAAGCACATGTTCATAAGTTCATCAATTTGCCTTCATGGCCATGGTCAACACATATATAATGACAATAAAGTAAACATCGCCACCATAAGTGGACCATACCACACAATGCCATACAAGGCTTCATCAACATTACTATAAGGAATAGAGAAGTAGAAGAGTAAGGAGAATAAGCATTCTTACCAATTTCTCACCCTTTGATCATCATTGATCAATACACCTTATTCATCAATAAAACACATATATGGCAGTAGCTAAATGTACTTTAAACATATAAGAAACCAAGTACAATTCACTACAAGATTATACCATAACGTAATACAACATATCAACATACTAGGAAAGTAGAGTAACATAGATCATTAGCTATCTTCCCTAACATTGATTTTAGACCATAGTTCATACATATACAAGTCTAAGACAGTAGCTAATTAGGTAAGAAATCAAGCCTAAGTCATGCATCATCTAATCACAATTCATGATCCATCACATACTTAGCCTCTTGACTTCATATCCTAAAAGAATCTATATCAATTCATGCAAGCCCTTCTTAATTTGAACATTAAGGATTTATACTTACAAAATTCATCCATTACATCACCCTAAAAGAGTAGCTACATCAGTTCCTACATAATCAAGAGCCTACACAACCGATCTCACAATCGTCTTCAAGACAACATGTAGAAACATAGGTTATTCATGCTCAAAACATCATATATTTATCATCATGAACTGCTCATCATCAATTCACCATTAGTTAATGTAAATAACAATAACCACAAGCCATTCAACATAAGAGAATCACCATTAAAAATCAAGAACATGCCATAATTACAAAACCCTTTCAAGAGCTAAACCATTTTTGGAAGGAACATAGGTTCATCATGCAATTGAAATGAAATCACATTTAAAACATCATATTAATACTAATTCATCATGATTTAATCTTTAGAAACGTTTTGAGAAAGAACCCATGGCTAGATTGGAAGATTGGAAACTTGTTCATAAGATTTCTTTGAAAAACATTGAGAAGAACTCTCCAAGTGAAAGGTTACTTAGAGATGAAGGATCACCATACCTTAATCTTCATGAAAACCTCTAAAACTTCATGATTCATCCATGAAAAACCCAGCTTGAATCTGTTATTGAGCTTCACCAACAATGGTGGTTTTAGAGAGAACATTTTTGGAGAAAATAGGCTTAAAATATGAGAGAGGGTTTTGGGAATGGGTTGATCACGTTTTTAAAGACTTATATACACCTAAAAATAATCAAATAAACCTATTATAGTCAGGTTAGGACGTGGGGTGAATTTACCATTCACCCCTTTAAGTGGCAGCACGCAGGCAGCCAACTTGCAGGCACCCGCGACGAGGACCATGACTTAGCCAAATTCTTGGCTCAATACCTGACCAAGGAAAGTCTCCTTCGACGATACCTGCTTGACGGTCCGTTGGTGGCCCAACGGTCCGTCATTGTGTCCGTCAAAGGGACACTGCCCTGGCAGTGTATAGGCAGCCTTGGGGTCCTTCTTTTGGGGCCTCTTGTGGGGCCCTTTAGAAGTCGTACCCAGACGTTTCCAATGCGATTTCAAACCTTAACATGTTATAGACCTACCACATAAGTTTCATCCAAAACAAACACCTACAAGACGTCCAAATAGCCTTGACCCCAACATGTCATACGATGAACGTCTTAGGGGCTGTCTTTCGAACGCCTTGGACGTTCTTGGGCGTTTGACCTCCAAACTTCACGAAACTTCATATAATAACATTAAACATCATTTAAAACCATTTCAATACTTATTTGACTCATTTCACACAATTTAGGTATGCATACACACATGAGGCACATAAGCGACTATTCGTCGAACGTCTTGGACGTCCCTTGACGTTCAACTTCCAAAGCACTTCAAACTTTGCACACTGCCTCTATATCACATAATAAGGCATTTTAGGACCTTAAAACATTAAGATGAACATGTTAAGCTCTAGAGACCTTATCTCATTTCCGAGGTCTTACAATATCCCCCACTTGGGAACATTCGTCCTCGAATGACACTTAGGACTCTTTAATCACAACAATGACTTCAATGCATATAAGAGCAGTTCATAACATTTAAAATATCATTAAATCATTTTAGCACTCAATGCACACAAGTAAGCAAAACTTCAATTCACTCACCCTTAATGCATTAATCAAAGAGGCTCTTATCATGTTCATAGGAGGAACATACTTCTCCTAATCATAACATGATCATTGCACCTTAATTCATCAAGATATCATCTTGCAAGGCCACATAGAGGCATATTTCAACAATACTCAAAACAAATTCTCCAATTCATCATGATTTAATCATTAAAAACGTTTTGAGAAAAAACCCATGGCTAGATTGGAAGATTGGAAACTTGTTCATAAGATTTCTTTGAAAAACATTGAGAAGAACTCTCCAAGTGAAAGGTTACTTAGAGATGAAGGATCAACATACCCTTAGATAGTTCATAGTATTGATAAAGTCTCCTATACTCTAGCAAATCGATAAGCCTAAATGCCTATGTTGTAACCCTAATCTTGAATGTATGTAATCATGATTTCAATATGGTTAAATGTAGGTTTAGCTACTGCCTTAGACTTACATATGTATGAACTATGATCTAAAATCAATGTAAGGGAAGTTAGCTAATGACCTATGTTATTCTACTTTCCTAGTATGTTGATATGTTTCATTATGTTATGGCATAATCTTGTAGCGACTTGTACATGGTTTCTTATATGTTTAAACTACATATAGCTACTGCCATATATGTGTTTTATTGATGAATAAGGTGTATTGATCAATGATGATCAAAGGGTGAGAAATTGGTAAGAATGCTTAATTCCTCTACTCTTTTACTTCTCTATTCTTTATAGAAATGTTGATGAAGCCTTGTATGGCATTGTGTGGTATGGTCCATTTATGGTGGTGGTGTTTACTTTATTGTCATTATATATGTGTTGACCATGGCCATGAAGCCAAATTGATGAACTTATGAACATATGCTTAAAATGATACTATGAGAAGATTATGCCTACTTTCCTATTCTAGATGTGAATTAGGTTGTGTGGCTATTGTATGAGCATGTGTATAACTATGTTAGGGTAAAGTATAGGTGCTGCCATGGATGTGTTAAGATGGTTAATAACCCGTTACCTATGTACCCTTATATGAAAGTGTAAATGGCTAAAGTTAGGAGTCTTGGTTACATTGTATGTATAGTCTTGTCTCCTATGCTATTATGTATTGTGTGCTATGTGCTTGAAGTGCAATGTGGTCTAATAGGGTGGCTGACTAAATAAGTTATTGATAGCCATTATGTGATCATGTTGGTCAATGTACACACACTCTCACTTACATGCATGTTATAAGTAGTATAAGTCATTGTGTCTTAATGAAATGTAGTTCTCATATTCACTAGTGTCTACTACTATGCATATTAAGGTGATGTTTATGGAAGTATGATTTGTATTTCCCTTACTAGGATGACTTGATAGGTGTACTAGTATGGTCAAGGGTATGGAACCTTGTCTATACATTGCACATGTGTATCTTGATAGGATAGTTCCTAGATTTGGTTTCTATGAACATGAAGGATGAATGTATGAACATGTTATGAATATGATGTATATGATATGATGAAGTATGAATGTGCATAGTGTCTTAGTAGGTTTATATGAAAGGATTTCTCATATAGTTATGCCTATAGACTTATGCATTGATATATGAACATGTGTGACATTATGTGATTATGTGAAAGGTTTGCTCACATCTAAGTATACACTCACACATGGATGATCTAGTTAGTGAGAGGGGCCTTGCTAGGGGTGCCCAAGAATACTCCAAAACTAGATAGGTGCTTGAAGATGCTATAAGCATATGAATGATGAATATTCTAAAGCTTATGTTTTATGAACAAACGTAATAAAAGCTTTTCAATAAAGGGAACTTAGCCTAGCACCGAGCGAACTTGTATATGAGGGAGTGACACTTTCCAACATAGGAAAGGCAGGGTTCACTACGGTCCTCATGTGAGGGGTGACACTTTCTTACATAAGAAAGGCAGGGTTCATTACGGTCCTCACGGGGTGGATAGCCTCATGACCCAATCTAGGGTGTAGAGTTGATATTTCCATGATTTCCCCAAGTTCCATAAACTATGTTGCCACCATAAGATACTAGCTAGTGGATTTCCACATAAACAGCTGTGTCATGTTAGGTTCTACTTTGGCCGGTAGACCACCTTCCATCGGTGTAAGGTTTTATGACACCGGATTCCATGATTAGCACCAATGGTCTATGTCGGTTAAGGTTATGGTTTCCCTAAAAGGTCAAATGGACAATGGAAGTAATTGAATAGGATCCTAACTAGGAGGACTTAAGGTAAGTTACTTAGGATAGATAGAAGTAATGAACCCATCTAGACATTGCACAAGTGACTCCTTAGGAAGTCTTAGGAAGGTGTCCTAATGCTTATGATTATGTATGTGTCCTTTATGTATGATATTGTAGTCTTGGTTTGACTATGTTTATATTGTACTATACTTCTATGATGGCATGTGTTGTCTTGTGTAGATGATATGTATGGTTTTCTCTTATGTTCCTAAGGTGATGCATTGCACCAAGTATCTCTAAAGGATTTGTTAGTAAGCAAATGAATTGAAAGAAAGAGTTAAATGCTAAGAAGGGTAAGTTCACTGTAAAGTGACCTCTATGTGTACTTATATTCTATATGTACTTTACTTATGATGTTTGGTCTTTGATTGTGTCACTATGAAGTAAGTGGATGATATAAATGCTATTGACAAAGGTTTATGATGATTTACTCAAAATGGCATGAAGTATGATTTCAAAGGAAATGTCCCTTTTAAATGCATGTTTTTGCATCGTTGCCATACTTAGTACATTCTTGTGCTAATCCCATTCTTCTTTACTTTTTACACAAAGTGTAGGTTATGGAATGCTTAAAGGAGATCTATGATTGAGGAGCCTGATAGGTGTTTTTCTCAAGCTCAAGGAAAGGAATCCTTAAGTTCAAGGATGTCCTACTTATGTCTTTAATATGAAGTCTTTAAATATTGTATAGTTATGTAAGGTGTTGTATAGGCCGTGTCCCTAATGTATTCTAAAGTTATTGAGTCTAAGATGGCAAAGAGACTTAGAGTCTAAATATGTATTATGACTTATGTTTTATATATATATGATGTGATGTTTCTAGCATATGAGGTGCTATGAAAAGTTTTAAATTTTCCGCTAAATTTACTATGCCAATGCAATGAATGATATGAGAGGCTTGTCTTAGACCTCCAAGAGGTCGACGACGCCGGTTACAATCCAAGATTGTATCCTATCTTCTAGGGTATGCTTTTGGGTTGTGACAAACTTGGTATCACACATCGTATGTGTGACAACATATAAAGTTAATACTCAAAACCATATGTGGTCCTTTATTGATTTATATCATAATTAGACAAGTTCATGTATCATATCAACTTATCACATCAATCAAAGCATACTTCAACATAACATTATCACTTGATGACAATTAACCATAATTTCAAGTAAAGGCTAGGATCATCAAGACTTACCAATACTCCTCCCTAGTCCATCAATAAAGGACCATACCATTAACCCATAGATCAACCAATCTTAGATCATCACGTCAATGTAATTCAATAATAAATCACAAGAACTAATCAAGGAGAAGCACTATACTATGAAGCAATACTACATCAAAGCTTAGTAACATGATCTCAAGTGTATCTTCTTAACTTAGATTCAATATTCAAGAACATAGGTGTGAAGAACTTCAATTCATCATAATAGACCCATAATCAATGCAATGACAATCATTAAAGACCATTTAACTAATTAGGAGATCAATTCTATCAAACTCAACCTAATCCATATCAATTCTACATTTAGGGTTAAGGGTTAGGGGTCATCACCCACAATCTAGATCAAACTACTTCAATTCACCATAGTCAAGTTACAATTCATGATAATCTATTCATTCTATCCCAAAGAATACATAATTAACTCAATTCACATGATCAAATTCGGATTTGGATGAAACCCATAAGAAACTCAACTTTTTGGAAAAAGCTTTGAAGGAACCCTTTGAGGAAAGAATCTCAAAGGTGAATTAGATCCCATACCTTAAGGTTTGATGACGTTTTGATGGTGAATTTCGTGCTAATCCAGCCCCCAATGATCTCCCCAAGTTGATCTCCAATGGAGTCTTCCAATAGAGAGAGAAAGTAGAGAGAAAGTAGAGAGAAGGGAGTGACACTTTCCAACATAGGAAAGGCAGGGTTCACTACGGTCCTCATGTGAGGGGTGACACTTTCAGGGTTCATTACGGTCCTCACGGGGTGGATAGCTTCATGAACCAACATAGGGTGTAGAGTTGATATTTCCATGAATTCCCCAAGTTCCATAAACTATGTTGCCACCATAGGATACTAGCTAGAGGATTATACCTTGATAGCTATGTTTATGTTAGGTTCTACTTTGGCCGGTAGACAACCTTCCATCGGTGTAAGGTTTTATGACACCGGATTCCATGATTAGCACCCATGGTCTATGTCGGTTAAGGTTATAGTTCCCCTAAAGGCAAAATGGACAATGGAAGTAATTGAATAGGATCCTAACTAGGAGGACTTAAGGTAAGTTACTTAGGATAGATGGAAGTAATGAACCCATCTAGACATTGCACAAGTGACTCCTTAGGAAGTCTTAGGAAGGTTCTCTAATGCATATGATTATGTATGTGTCCTTTATGTATGATATTGTAGTCTTGGTTTGACTATGTTTATGTTGTACTATACTTCTATGATGGCATGTGTTGTCTTGTGTAGATACTATATATGGTATTCTCTTATGTTCCTAAGGTGATGCATTGCACCAAGTATCTCTAAAGGATTTGTTAGTAAGCAAATGAATTGAAAGAAAGAGTTAATGTCAAGGAGAGTGAGTTCACTGTAAAGTGACCTCTCTTTGTACTTAAATTCTATATGTGCTTTTCTATGATATTTGGCCTTTCATTGTGTTTCTATGACGTATGTGGATGATATAAATGCTATTGACAAAGGTTTTATGATGATTTACTCAAAATGGCATGAAGTATGATTTCAAAGGAAATGTCCCTTTTAAATGCATGATTTTCATGGTTGCCATACTTAGTACATTCTTGTGCTAATCCCGTTCTTCTTTACTTTTAACACAAAGTGTAGGTTATGGAATGCTTAAAGGAGATCTATGATCGAGAAGCTTGATAGGTGTTTTCTCAAGCTCAAGGAAAGGAATCCTTAAGTTCAAGGATGTCCTACTAATGTCTGTAATGTAAAGTCTTTAAATATTGTATAGTTATGTAAGGTGTAGTATGGGCCGTGTCCCTAATGTATTCTAAAGTTATTGAGTCTAAGATGGCAAAGAGACTTAGATTCTAAATATGTATTATGACTTATGTTTTATATATATACGATGTGATGTTTCTAGCATATGATGTGCTATGAAAAGTTTTAAATTTTCTGCTAAATTTACTATGTCAATGCAATGAATGATATGAGAGGCTTGTCTTAGACCTCCGAGAGGTCGACGACGCCGGTTACAATCCAAGATTGTACCCTATCTTCTAGGGTATGCTTTTGGGTTGTGACAAACTTGGTATCAGAGCATGAGGTTTATATAGCGGTTTTAGGTTCTAAGAAGTCTCATATTGCCATGTCTAGTAGAGTCTCGTATCATTGGTGGTGAGTCGCGATACATTAAATGGTACGAGAGGCTATAGGACGATAGAGTTTCCCTTCTTCATCAATCTCATATAGTGCCATAGAACTTAATTCTATAAGATCTCCCTCTTATGTTTTCTTGTCCGGTGGTCTTTTAGATATGATGGCTTGGATGAGAGTTCTCTATGCTTGAGGGAGAAAAAGTGAGTTTAAAATGCTTATCCTTGTTTTATGGTTTGAATGAGTATGTGTTATGGTGAAATTTGTCCTTATTTGATGATGTATATACTAAGGCGACTTGAAGGGTTAACTAGACTTAGGTAGGGGTATGGGACTCTACCTATGTCTTGCACTAGTTTTCCTTGATGGAGACCTTAGGAGGGTAATACTATGTATGTGTATGATGATAAATGTGAATGTCCTTATGAGATGTTCTCTATGCTTGTAAACATGTAAATAGCCTAGTGTGCTAAAGATATGGAGTTATCCATGCATGAAGGTTATAGATGAGTGGAGTATGATGCTAATTGTAGTTCTTGTTGGGTTACTTGGTTTAGTGAAGTTATGGAGCTTTACGTGATCATTGCACATGTTAACTCTATGAGGATTATGATTGGTCATCTTACCTTGCTTTATATGAAATGTCTCTTATTGGATGATGTGATGCCAATTATGGCAATATATGAAATCTATGTGAAATAGCATGTTATGTCGGATGATGTATGTCATGATATTATTAAAGCATGCTAGAAGTTATAGTGGTTAAAGTGATTTCTCTTAAATCGTGTATTCCTATATGATTTTGTATGATAGTATCCAAATATTTGGATTTGAACTTGGATTGTTTAATAACTACCTATGGAGGTATGTTATCCTATGGGTATATGTGATTAACAGTGTGCATTGTTTTCCTTTGTATATAAGTGGTACTTCATGAGTTGCTAGTGTAAAAATTGGAGTCTTTTGTAGTGACTAGAGTTGTAAATATAGTATGCATGCTTATGAAGAATGAGTTAGTAGAGCTTTGTATCTTATAACTCCATGCTTGTTCCATTAGATGTCTAAATGTTACACTTTTGGGTATTTGGAAGCATGCTAGTTATAGAGACTAGGCAACTTATTGTATCATGTTTGGGGCACTTATTAATTTGTCTTTTGATTAGATATTGTTGAAATATGTGTAGAATTTATGAATATGAACATGATAAGGAATGTAGAAAATAATATTTGCTTTTTGCTATTTAAATTGAAAGGATGGGAATCTTATGACATGATGAGTCGTAGAGTTATTTCTAAACTTCTTGTCATGTTATGAACTTCCTTGTGGTTTTCTCTAATGATGTATGACCTTAGTGTCTATTGCATTGTAGGAAGACCTTATGTGAATTAAATAGTATGATATTATATTATTTGTCTATTGATCATGAAGATGTGCATGATATGATTCTTTATACATGATGTTAATCTTGTTGACTATATGGAGATAGTATTAGCTGACGTAAGTGTAGTTGTCTCCTCTATGCATGTTGATATAGGACTTGAATTTAAAGGATTGTGATCACATGATAAGGTTTAGAATGCCTTAGTGTTGCTAAATTGAGTTAATGAAAATTCTCTCTAAAGTAGTAATCACTTTAAGTGATGAATATTAAGGTTTTGTATTTGAAATCCTCTATATGTTGGGTTAAGTTGCTCTTAATTTGGTTTACCCTAAGTGGGGGATGGTGTTTGAGTAGTGATATTGTAGAAATTGTCTACATTGTTCTTCTATTCTTACATGAATTTGAAAATATGAATTCTTAGTATGCTTGTTCATGAAAATAGTCTTGCATAAAGTGTGAATTGCATGATCTTTATATGATTGGTATGAATTAATTGACATCATCTTAGAGACATGGTGAATTTTCCTAAGGGCATGAAAAGAAATTTTTGATAAAATCCATGTTTTCTCTTGTTGACTTGCATTTTAATGTGCTAATTGTGAAGTTGACTTCATGAGGTAAGACAAGGAACTTGGAAATAGTCACTTGTAGGGTAAATTGTTTAGCCTTGCAATAGAAGTTGAGTCTCTTTTACCATGAAATATGTTGACTCTCTTGAAAATTTAGTGACTTGATGATTTGTAATATAAAATTGTAGGCTCATTCTTGAAAGGTGAAAGCATGTTTTGCTAAGTGTACATGTGTGTGCCTATAAATTGTGTTATTTTTTCCAAAATGAGGCTTACTATAAGGGTGAATATTATGATAAGAAAAGAAATTTGTGGAATGACTTCCTATTTTGTGGTGATGTACTTGGTGTGATTTGCCATTTAGATTTCACTAGGAAGAAAAATGTATGCATGTCTTGGCTTGAAAGTTGAGATTTCTCATTATAAAAAAAAAATTGACCTTGTGCTTTGCTAAGGTGTGAACTCATGATACATGTAATGTGTTGAGGAGCAAGACATTCCTCCATGGACACCACTAAGCATGATATGGTTGAGTGTGACCTTCATGGTACTAGGTCTAACTAATGAAGATTTTTGTTAAATGCAATTAACTCAAGTCTATGTGCATTGAAGTATGGATGCCTACTTGTTTTGAGTATTGTTGAAATCTGCCTATATGTGGCCTTGCAAGATGATATCTTGATGAATTAAGGTGCAATGACCATGTTATGATTAGGAGAAGTATGTTCCTCCTATGAACATGATAAGAGCCTCTTTGATTAATTCATTAAGGGTGAGTGAATCGAAGTTTTGCTTACTTGTGTGCATTGAGTGCTAAAATGATTTGATGATATTTTAAATGTGATGAACTGCTCTTATATGTATTGAAGTCATTGTTGTGATTAAAGAGTCCTAAGTGTCATTCGAGGACGAATGTTCCCAAGTGGGAGATATTGTAAGACCTTGGAAATGAGATAAGGTGTCTAGAGCTTAACATGTTCGTCTTAATGTTTTAAGGTCCTAAAATGCCTTATTATGTGATATTGAGGCAGTGTGCAAAGTTTGAAGTGCTTTGGAAGTTGAACGTCAAGGGACGTCCAAGACGTTCGACGAATAGTCGCTTATGTGCCTCATGTGTGTATGCATGCCTAAATTGTGTGAAATGAGTCAAATAAGTCTTGAAATGGTTTTAAATGATGTTTAATGTTATTATATGAAGTTTCGTGAAGTTTGGAGGTCAAACGCCCAAGAACGTCCAAAGCGTTCGAAAGATAGCCCCTAAGACGTTCATCGTATGACATGTTGGGGTCAAGGCTATTTGGACGTCTTGTAGGTGTTTGTTTTGGATGAAACTTATGTGGTAGGTCTATAACATGTTAAGGTTTGTAATCGTGTTGGAAACGTCGTGGTACGACTTCTAAAGGGCCCCACAAGAGGCCCCAAAAGAAGGACCCCAAGGCTGCCTATACACTGCCTGGGCAGTGTCCTTGACGGACCCAATGACGGACCGTTGGGCAACCAACGGACCGTCAAGAAGGTCTCGTCGAAGGAGACTTTCCTTGGGCAGGTATTGAGCCAAGATTTTGGCTAAGTCTCCTGTGACGGAAGGCTGGCACGGCCCGTCATGGCCATGACGCCCCGTCATGGTCCTCGTCGCGGGTGCCTGCAAGTTGGCTGCCTGCGTGCTGCCACTTAAAGGGGTGAATGGTAAATTCACCCCACGTCCTAACCTGACTATAATAGGTTTATTTGATTATTTTTGGGTGTATTTAAGGGTCCAAAAACGTGACCAACCCATTCCCAAAACCCTCTCACATATTTTAAGCCTTTCCCTCTAAAAATGTTCTCTCTAAAACCACCATTGTTGGTGAAGCTCAAGAACAGATTCAAGCCGGGTTTTCCATGGATGAATCATGAAGTTTTAGAGGTTTTCTTAAAGACAAAGGTATGGTGATCCTTCATCTCTAAGTAACCTTTCACTTGGAGAGTTCTTCTCAATGTTTTTCAAAGAAATCTTATGAACAAGTTTCCAATCTTCCAATCTAGCCATGGGTTCTTTCTCAAAACGTTTCTAAAGATTAAATCTTGATGAATTAGTACTAATATGATGATTTGAATGTTATTTCACTTCAATTGCATGATCAACCCATGTTCCTTCCAAAATTAGGTTTAGCTCTTGCATGGGCTTTGTGATTATGGCTTGTTCTTGATGAATTGGTGATTCTCTTATGTTGAATTGCTTGTGGTTATTGTTATTGACATTAAATTATGTTTAATTGATGATGATCAGTCCATGATGATAAATATATGAAGTTTTGAGCATGAATAACCTATGTTTCTATATGTTGTCTTGAAGACGATTGTGAGATCGGTTGTGTAGGCTCTTGATTATGTATGAACTGCTGTAGATACTCTTTTAGGTTGATGTAATGGATGAATTTTGTAAGTATAAATCCTTAATGTTCAAATTAAGAAGGGCTTGCATGAATTGGTATAGATTCCTTTAGGTTATGAAGTCAAGAAGCTAAGTTGTGATGTATCTCGAATTGTGATTAGATAAAGTATGATTTAGTCTTGATTTCTTGTCTAATTAGCTACTGCCTAATGAGTATATTATTGATGAAATATTAATGATGATCATACCCTTAGATAGTTCATAGTATTGATAAAGTCTCCTATACTCAAGCAAATCGATAAGCCTAAATGCCTATGTTGTAACCCTAATCTTGAATGTATGTAATCATGATTTCAATATGGTTAAATGTAGGTTTAGCTACTGCCTTAGACTTACATATGTATGAACTATGGTCTAAAATCAATGTAAGGGAAGTTAGCTAATGACCTATGTTATTCTACTTTCCTAGTATGTTGATATGTTTCATTAAGTTATGGCATAATCTTGTAGCGACTTGTACATTTTTTCTTATATGTTTCAAGTACATATAGCTACTGCCATATATGTGTTTTATTGATGAATAAAGTGTATTGATCAATGATGATCAAAGGGTGAGAAATTGGTAAGAATGCTTAATTCCTCTACTCTTCTACTTCTATATTCTTTATAGAAATGTTGATGAAGCCTTGTATGGCATTGTGTGGTATGGTCCACTTATGGTGGCGGTGTTTACTTTATTGTCATTATATATGTGTTGACCATGGCCATGAAGGCAAATTGATGAACTTATGAACATATGCTTAAAATGATACTATGAGAAGATTATGCCTACTTTCCTATTCTAGATGTGAATTAGGTTGTGTGGCTATTGTATGAGCATGTGTATAACTATGTTAGGGTATTATATAGGTGCTGCCATGGATGTGTTAAGATGGTTAATAACCCCTTACCTATGTACCCTTATATGAAAGTGTAAATGGCTAAAGTTAGCTATTTACACTTACATACATTATAATCAAGACTCCTAACTTTAGCTATTTACACTTCCATATAAGGGATACGTGGGTAGAGGATATTAACCACTTTAATACATCAATGGCAGCACCTATATAATACCCTAACATGGTTATACATATGCCCAAACAATAGCCACACAACCTAATTCACAACTAGAATAGGAAAGTAGGCATAAGCTTCTCATAGTATCATTTTAAGCACATGTTCATAAGTTCATCAATTTGCCTTCATGGCCATGGTCAACACATATATAATGACAATAAAGTAAACACCGCCACCATAAGTGGACCATACCACACAATGCCCTACAAGGCTTCATCAACATTACTATAAGGAATAGAGAAGTAGAAGAGTAAGGAGAATAAGCATTCTTACCAATTTCTCACCCTTTGATCATCATTGATCAATACACCTTATTCATCAATAAAACACATATATGGCAGTAGCTAAATGTACTTTAAACATATAAGAAACTATGTACAAGTCACTACAAGATAATACCATAACGTAATACAACATATCAACATACTAGGAAAGTAGAATAACATAGGTCATTAGCTAACTTCCCTTACATTGATTTTAGACCATAGTTCATACATATGTAAGTCTAAGACAGTAGCTAATTAGGTAAGAAATCAATCCTAAGTCATGCATCATCTAATCACAAATCAAGCCTAATTCATGCAAGCCCTTCTTAATTTGAACATTAAGGATTTATACTTACAAAATTCATCCATTACATCACCCTAAAAGAGTAGCTACAGCATTTCATACATAATCAAGAGCCTACACAACCGATCTCACAATCGTCTTCAAGACAACATGTAGAAACATAGGTTATTCATGCTCAAAACTTCATATATTTATCATCATGAACTGCTCATCATCAATTCACCATTAGTTAATGTAAATAACAATAACCACAAGCCATTCAACATAATAGAATCACTATTAAAAATCAAGAACAAGCCATAATTACAAAACCCTTTCAAGAGCTAAACCATTTTTGGAAGGAACATGGGTTCATCATGCAATTGAAGTGAAATCACATACAAATCATTATATTAATACTAATTCATCATGATTTAATCTTTAGAAACGTTTTGAGAAAGAACCCATGGCTAGATTGGAAGATTGGAAACTTGTTCATAAGATTTCTTTGAAAAACATTGAGAAGAACTCTCCAAGTGAAAGGTTACTTAGAGATGAAGGATAACCATACCTTAATCTTCATGAAGACCTATAAAACATGATGAAGAACTCATGCGAATCCCTTCTACAAGCTGTTCTTGAGCTTCAAAAACCATGGGGGTTTCTAGAGAGAATATTTTGGGAAGGGAAGGGTTCAATTTGAGTGAGGGGATTTGAGAATGGGTTGGTCACGTTTTTGGACCCTTAAATACACCCAAAAATAATCAAATAAACCTATTATAGTCAGGTTAGGACGTGGGGTGAATTTACCATTCACCCCTTTAAGTGGCAGCACGCAGGCAGCCAACTTGCAGGCACCCGCGACGAGGACCATGACAGGGCGTGGCAGCCTTCCGTCACAGGAGACTTAGCCAAATTCTTGGCTTAATACCTGCCCAAGGCATGTCTCCTTCGACGATACCTGCTTGACGGTCCGTTGGTGGCCCAACGGTCCGTCATTGTGTCCGTCAAAGGGACACTGCCCAGGCAGTGTATAGGCAGCCTTGGGGTCCTTCTTTTGGGGCCTCTTGTGGGGCCCTTTAGAAGTCGTACCCGGATTTTTCCAACGCGATTACAAACCTTAACATGTTATAGACCTACCACATAAGTTTCATCCAAAACAAACACCTACAAGACGTCCAAATAGCCTTGACCCCAACATGTCATATGATGAACGTCTTAGGGGCTATCTTTCGAACGCCTTGGACTTTTTTGGGCGTTTGACCTCCAAACTTCACGAAACTTCATATAATAACATTAAACATCATTTAAAACCATTTCAAGACTTATTTGACTCATTTCACACAATTTAGGCATGCATACACACATGAGGCACATAAGCGACTATTCGTCAAACGTCTTGGACGTCCCTTAACGTTCAACTTCCGAAGCACTTCAAACTTTGCACACTGCCTCTATATCACATAATAAGGCATTTTAGGACCTTAAAACATTAAGACGAACATGTTAAGCTCTAGACACCTTATCTCATTTCCGAGGTCTTACAATATCCCCCACTTGGGAACATTCGTCCTCGAATGACACTTAGGACTCTTTAATCACAACAATGACTTCAATGCATATAAGAGCAGTTCATCACATTTAAAATATCATCAAATCATTTTAGCACTCAATGCACACAAGTAAGCAAAACTTCGATTCACTCACCCTTAATGCATTAATTAAAGAGGCTCTTATCATGTTCATAGGAGGAACATACTTCTCCTAATCATAACATGGTCATTACACCTTAATTCATCAAGATATCATCTTGCAAGGCCACATATAGGCAGATTTCAACAATACTCAAAACAAGTAGGCATTCATACTTCAATGCACATAGACTTGAGTTAATTGCATTTAACAAAAATCTTCATTAGTTAGACCTAGTACCATGAAGGTCATACTCAACCATACCATTCTTAGTGGTGTCCATGGAGGAATGTCTTGCTCCTCAACACATTACATGTATCATGAGTTCACACCTTAGCAAAGCACAAGGTCAATTGTTTTATTAATAATGAGAAATCTCAACTTTCAAGCCAAGACATGCATATATTTTTCTTCCTAGTGAAGTCTAAATGGCAAGTCACACCAAGTGCATCACAACAAAATAGGAAGTCATTCCACAAATCTCTTTTCTTAACATATTACTCACCCTTAAAGTAAGCCTCATTTTGGAAAAATAGCACAAACCATAGGCACACACATATATACTTAGCAAAACATGCTTTTACTTTTCAAGAATGAGCCTACAATTTTGCATTACAAATCATCAAATCACTAAATTTTTAAAGAGAGTTAACATATTTCATGGTAAAAGAGACTCAACTTCTATTGCAAGGCTAAACAATTTACCCTACAAGTGACTATTTCCAAGTTCCTTGTCTTAACCCAACATATAGAGGATTTCAAATACAAAACCTTAACATTCATCACTTAAAGTGATTACTACTTTAGAGAGAATTTTCATTAATTCAATTTAACAACACTAAGGCATTCTAAACCTTATCATTTTAGGCAAATCATCCTCAACCATCAACTTTTATCATACTATTCGATTCACATAAGGTCTTCCTACAATGTGATAGACACTAAGGTCATACATCATTAGCGGAAAACAACAAGGAAGTTCATACACAAAAAGAAGTTTAGAAATAACTCTACGACTCATCATGTCATAAGATTCTCATCCTTCAATCTAAATGCAAAGATTCTTTTCCACATTCCTTATCATGTTCATATTCATAAATTCTACACGTATTTCAATAACATCCAATCAAATGACAATTTAGTAGGTTCTCCAAATATATTACAATAAGTTACTTAGTCTTTACAGTGAGCATGCTTCCAAATATCCAAAAATGCAACATTTAGACATCTAATGGAACAAGCATGGAATTATAAGATACAAAGCTCTACTAACTCATTCTTCATAAGCATGCATACTATATTTACAACTCTAATCTCTACAAAAGACTCCAATTTTTACACTAGCAACTCATTAAGTACCACTTGTATACAAAGGAAAACAATGCACACTGTTAATCACATATACTCATAGGATAGCATACTTCCATAGGTAGTTATTAAACAATTCAAGTTCAAATCCTAATACTTGGCTACTACCATACAAAATCATATAGGAATACACAATTTAAGAGAAATCACTTTAACCACTATAACTTCTAGCATGCTTCAACTATATCATGACTTACATCATCCGACATAACATGCTATTTCACATAGATTTCATATATTGCCATAATTGGCATCACATCATGAAATAAGAGATATTTCATAAAAAGCAAGGTAAGATAACCAATCATAATCCCCATAGAGTTACCATGTGCAATGATCAAGTAAAGCTCCATAACTTCACTAAATCAAGTAACCCAACAAGAACTACAATTAGCACCATACTCCACTCATCCATAACATTCATGCATGGATAACTCCATATCTTTAGCACACTAGGCTATTTACATTATTATAAGCATAGAGATCATTACATAAGGACATTCACATTTATAATCATACTCATACATAGTATTAACCTCCTAAGGTCTCCATCAAGGCAAACTAGTGCAAGACATAGGTAGAGTCCCATACCCCTACCTAAGTCTAGTTAACCCTTCAAGTCGCCCTAGTTAGTATATACATCATCAAATAAGGACAAGTGTCACCTTCACACATACTCATTCAAACCATAAAACAAAGATAAGCATTTCAAACTCACCTTTTCTCCCTCAAGCATAGTGCAAATCTCATCCAAGCAATCATATCTAAAAGACCACCGGACAAGAAAACATAAGAGAGAGATCTTATAGAATTAAGTTCTATGGCACGATATGAGATTGATGAAGAAGAGAAACTCTATCGTCCTATTGCCTCTCGTACCATTTGATGTGTCGCGAGTCACCACCAATGATACAAGACTCTACTAGACGTGGCAATATGAGACTTCTTAGAACCTAAAACCGCTATATAAACCTCATGCTCTGATACCAAGTTTGTCACAACCCAAAAGCATACCCTAGAAGTTAGGATACAAATCTTGGATTGTAACCGGCGTCGTCGACCTCTCGGAGGTCTAAGACAAGCCTCTCATATCATTCATTGCATTGGCATAGTAAATTTAGCGGAAAATTTAAATCATGGAATCCCGATATTAACCCCTATCGGATGAGGGATCCTTACTTGCCTAGAGTAAGGACATGCTTCTTAGCATTTACATAGTGTTGTCACGACCCGAAAGTACCCCCTAGAAGTTAGGGAAAACCTTCGAATCGTGACCGGGCGTACTTGACCCCTTTGGGGTCTCGTAAAAGCCCTCTAACTAGCATTCATAACATAAAGCATGAAAAGTAGTGCGGAATTAAAACTTTTCACAATAATAATAATAAAAGGAGTCTTTTCATAAATACTAGGAAATCATATCGTCACAAGCCAACTTAAAGACACGACTTAGAATCTTAGGGACACGGCCCTTTACAATAGACTAAATACATTTTTAAGTCTTAATAAGGAAACTAAGAAACATAAAAACTATGTCCTCGAATATATGAGGACATACCCAAGTCTTGAGAGATAGAATTCCCAAGCTTCAACTTCGATCCTCCAAAGGCCTCCAACCTATACTCATAAGGTATAAAAAGTATGGGGTTAGTACAACAATGAACTAAGTATGGCATATGCAAAAACATGCAAAAAGGGACATTTTAGTAAAGATAGCTTTTTATGCAATTCAAATATAACCTTCATGAATCTAGAAGCAAACACACATAAGAATCAACAATTAACACTTTATCGCTATATTACCAAAACTTAAAGTAAACAAAAGGAACATTTCAATTAACTTTGCTAAACTTGCAATAAAATTGAATAAAGCATCATAGTGAACATTTTGAATTCTTACAATGAAGACCTTACAGTGAAAGGCACGGTCCAATTCATATGAACCCTTTTTCTTTGAAGTTGCCCTAACCCAAGGTTATTCTAAGACTCCCTAAGGTGAGCCAAGAAGGGACTCTCATTACACCTCCCTTCAAAGCACACCAAAGCGACCCTTAAACTACCAAATCTTAGGCTTACTTCGTTAGAAATCAAATCCACGCCCTTGGCTAACATATGCAAAACACTCATGGAAATATAGGTCATACCAAGTGCAATGTGAGAGTAGCATCCCATACTACCACTCCCACTTAGTACTCCTAATGGATTCCATTTACTCAAGTACTCCACAATAATCCTCTATAACACTACACCATAGTACTCATTCACACGGATTTCATGAAAGTACTCTTCTCCTATAGTAGGTATAGGTCACACCAAGTGCAATGTGAGAATAGCATCCCATACTACTACTCCCACTCAATGCTCCTACTTGGTAACTAATATGGATTGAGCACTTCACGACATACATACACAATTTCAATAATACACAAGATAATTAGTTTCAAATCAATTCTTTTGTGGGAGTTAGCTTAACCGACAAAGACCATGAGAGCTAGACATGGAATCCCGATATTAACCCCTATCGGATGAGGGATCCTTACTTGCCTAGAGTAAGGTCAAGCTTCTTAGCGTTTACATGGCTTTTCCAATAGCTACACCTATGCGGGCACATAGTTAAGGGATAAGGATATTGCTACTAAGTAACTCACTCTCTACTAACAAGGAGTACTCATCTCAAGAGGTACTTTGGATTACAACATCTCAACTAACGAAGTGCAATCCACCTCCCCTTCATATCCTCTCGGTGCTAGGCATAACTCCACACGGATTTCTCAACATAAAAGTCTATCATAGGAAGCTCACTAGGAAATGGAGAGGTTGTTACTAGACACTACATCTCAACTCACGAAGTGTGTCCACCTCAAGATTTCCCCTTTTTGCTCAACTTGACATAATACAAATCTTAGAAGAGTGTGTGTGTACATGTGCACACCTTGCATATAAGCATCATTTCATTTTCATCAAGTTCTACTCATACTTTAACTTTGATTCATCAAGCTACACACTCTACATACTTCTCATAATCATATACTTCATTTAGACATAAACTAGGTCAAACATGCAAATTAAGCTACATCAAACACAACACAAGACCCATTTTGGATATATCTTCATTTCACATATTAGACCTTCAAGATCACATACTCAAACCATACTAAGTAACATCAAGTTCATCAATTAGCACCGCCACCCATAAGGTGGACCATACCACTCAAATAGCAATTCATAATAAGAACTATACAATGAGAGCAACTCATCAACAAATCAAACCATCATTACCCATAAGCAATTTATCAATATTTCACCATATGAAGGCCCTTAGGGCAGTAGCTACACCAACATGACATACACAAGAAGACCCAAGTTCATACCTTACTCAAATCATGATCACATAACCCATTTTCATGCCAAAAGTTGAAGTATGCATATACTAGAGTATCATGGAGTTTTAACATCAAAACCATCTATTCAAACCAAGATAAATACATTTAAACCATAAGAATTAGTTACAAGAAGACCCATAATAGAAATCAAAGTTTAGAAGAAGTTGAGTTTAAAACCCCTTTTTGAAATCCATTTTGGAAGTTGGCTTCTTGAATGGAAAGGTATTAAAAATGGATACCATACCTTTATGAGAAAGAAACCCACGAATTTGATGAAGAAACAAGTCCCAATCCGTCCTCCTGTCCTTCCTTGACTTCTAGCTTCCAAGAGAGTTGAGAGAGTTTTCTTGAGAGAAAGAGAGAGTTGGATCTTGAAGTGAGAGGGTCTTGTCTAGGTCTAGGGTTTAAAACTAGTTGAATATAACCTAAAAACACCAAAATTATACACCTAGGGTCTTATAAGACTTGGGGTGTATTTACATAAAACACCCCAAGTTGGCAGCCTTAAGTCGTGCATTGGCTGGCCTCGTCGACGAGATCTCCTCGACGGACTGTCACGTTCACCACGGACCGTCATGGAGTACCGTCGAGGAACACTTGGCTCCAACTGGAGCCTATCCAAGTTTCCACTCTCTGTCACTCGCGACGCCCTAGATCGACGGACCGTCCAAGAGAATCCTCAAGGGTCACTAAGTGGGAGTGGTAGTATGGGATGCTACTCTCACATTGCACTTAGTGAAACTTGTCAAGTCTCTTTGAAGTAAGTTAAGATAGTCTTGTCTCTCATATTGTCATGTCATCTTGTTAAAGTTTCTTGAAAGGTACATTATGGAAATTTTAAAGCATGTCGCACATCGAAGTTTTGAATTCATTGTAAGTAAGTCCAAATTTTGGAAAATTGCATTTTTGTTTTCATGAATTATGGTTTCAAGGTGTTATGGAATGAGATTATGTGGTTTTATAGTTCATATGATCATGTCATCTTGATAAATTGCTCAAAGAGTGGAATTTTGAAAGTTTTGTATACTTGACAATGTTACAGCGAATGTTCACTGTGAAAAATTTGCAATTTGAGAAAACTTTGCCTTGCCTTAATTGAAGTTTAAATATGTGCAAAATTGTTGTATATGAACATGTTTAATGTTGGAGAAGGTAGTTCCTCCATAAAAGAAGTTTAAGGTTGAGTTTTCACTTTGTGAAGTTTGGCAAAAGTAGTCTGTGTTGATAAGTGTTGAGAGTGTGAAATGATGCTCCTTGCTAATGGATGCTTTGATTGTTGATGTTTTGATCATAATATAAGTGTATTATATGATGCTAAGTGAGTCCTTGTTGTTCTTAAAAATTTAAGTGTCATTCGAGGACGAATGTTATTCCAAGTGGGGGAGAATATAACGCCCCAAAATGAACTAAGGTGAACTAGAGCCTCATGGTTTTTTCTTGAGTTAAGTTTAAGTTAAAAGGAGTTAGTTTGGTGTCCTTAGGCAGTGTACAAAGTTTGGTTAAGTTTGGAGTTCAATCGACCAAAAACGTCAATGACGTTCGGATGGTATGCCTTAGAATGTACTTGTATGTCTTGGCGAGTTTGGATGAGTTTTATGTGTTCGTTTTACTTGAAACATGCGTCGGATGTTCCTTAGACCTAGACGACTTAGTTTAGGGGTTTGACGTCCGGGTACAACCCCACCTAGGACCCACAAGGGGCCCTAGATGAAGGGCCCAAGACTTGCTCAAAGTCTGCCCATCAGTGGCTCACGACGACCATGGCGACGGTCCGTTGCACTCAGGACGGTCCGTCGATCCAGGGCGTCGCGAGTGACAGAGAGTGGAAACTTGGACAGGCTCCAGTTGGAGCCAAGTGTTCCTCGACGGGACTCCATGATGGTCCGTGGTGAACGTGACGGTCCGTCGAGGAGGTCTCGTCGACGAGGCCAGCCAGTGCACGACTTAAGGCTGCCAACTTGGGGTGTTTTATGTAAATACACCACCAAGTCTTATAAGACCCTAGGTGTATAATTTTGGTGTTTTTAGGTTATATTAAACTAGTTTTAAACCCTAGACCTAGACAAGACCCTCTCACTTCAAGATCCAACTCTCTCTTTCTCTCAAGAAAACTCTCTCAACTCTCTTGGATGCTAGAGGTTAAGGAAGGAAAGGAGGGCTGCTTGGGACTTGTTTCTTCATCAAATTCGTGGGTTTCTTTCTCATAAAGGTATGGTATCCATTCTTGAATACCTTTCCATTCAAGAAGCCAACTTCCAAAATGGTTTTCAAAAAGGGGTTTTAAACTCAACTTCTTCTAAACTTTGATTTCTATTATGGGTCTTCTTGTAACTAAGTTCTAATGGTTTAAATGTATTTATCTTGGTTTGAATAGATGGTTTTGATGTTAAATTTCCATGAAACTCTTGTATATGCATACGTCAACTTTTGGCATGAAAATGGGTTATGTGAGCATGATTTGAGTAAGGTATGAACTTGGGTCTTCTTGTGTATGTCATGTTGGTGTAGCTACTGCCCTAAGGGCCTTCATATGGTGAAATATTGATAAATTGCTTATGGGTAATGATGGTTTGATTTGTTGATGAGTTGCTCTCATTGTATAGTTCTTATTATGAATTGCTATTTGAGTGGTATGGTCCACCTTATGGGTGGCGGTGCTAATTGATGAACTTGATGTTACTTAGTATGGTTTGAGTATGTGATCTTGAAGGTCTAATATGTGGAATGAAGATATATATTTGAAATGGGTCTTGTGTTGTGTTTGATGTAGCTTGAATTGCATGTTTGACCTAGTTTATGTCTAAATGAAGTATATGATTATGAAAAGTATGTAGAGTGTGTAGCTTGATGAATCAAAGTTAAAGTATGAGTAGAACTTGATGAAAATGAAATGATGCTTATATGCAAGGTGTGCACATGTACACACATACTCTTAAAAGATTTGTATTATGTCAAGTTGAGCAAAAAGGGGAAATCTTGAGGTGGACACACTTCGTGAGTTGAGATGTAGTGTCTAGTAACAACCTCTCCATTTCCTAGTGAGCTTCCTATGATAGACATTTATGTTGACAAATCCGTGTGGAATTATGCCTAGCACCGAGAGGATATGAAGGGGAGGTGGATTGCACTTCATTAGTTGAGATGTTGTAATCCAAAGTACCTCTTGAGATGAGTACTCCTCGTTAGTAGAGAGTGAGTTACTTAGTAGCAATCTCCTTATCCCTTAACTATGTGCCCGCATAGCTGTAGCTATTGGAAAAGCCATGTAAACGCTAAGAAGCATGACCTTACTCTAGGCAAGTAAGGATCCCTCATCCGATAGGGGTTAATATCGAGATTCCATGTCTAGCTCTCATGGTCTTTGTCGGTTAAGCTAACTCCCACAAAAGAATTGATTTGAAACTAATTATCTTGTGTATTGTTGAAATTGTGTATGTATGTCGTGAAGTGCTCAATCCACATTAGTTACCAAGTAGGAGCATTGAGTGGGAGTAGTAGTATGGGATGCTATTCTCACATTGCACTTGGTGTGACCTATACCTACTATGGGAGAAGAGTACTTTCATGAAATCCGTGTGAATGAGTACTATGGTGTAGTGTTATGGAGGATTATTGTGGAGTACTTGAGTAAATGGAATCCATTAGGAGTACTAAGTGGGAGTGGTAGTATGGGATGCTACTCTCACATTGCACTTGGTATGACCTATATTTCCATGAGTGTTTTGCATATGTTAGCCAAGGGCGTGGATTTGATTTCTAACGAAGTAAGCCTAAGATTTGGTAGTTTTAAGGGTCGCTTTGGTGTGCTTTGAAGGAAGGTGTAATGAGAGTCCCTTCTTGGCTCACCTTAGGGAGTCTTAGAATAACCTTGGGTTAGGGCAACTTCAAAGAAAAAGGGTTCATATGACTTGGACCGTGCCATTCACTGTAAGGTCTTCATTGTAAGAATTCAAAATGTTCACTATGATGCTTTATTCAATTTTATTGCAAGTTTAGCAAAGTTAATTGAAATGTTCCTTTTGTTTACTTTAAGTTTGGTAAGATAGCCATAAAGTGTTAAATTGTTGATTCTTATGTGGGTTTGCTTCTAGATTCATGAAGGTTATATTTGAATTGCATAAAAAGCTATCTTTACTAAAATGTCCCTTTTTGCATGTTTTTGCATATGCCATACTTAGTACATTGTTGTACTAACCCCATACTTTTTATACCTTATGAGTATAGGTTGGAAGCCTTTGGAGGATCGAAAGCTTGGGAATTCTATCTCTCAAGACTTGGGTATGTCCTCATATATTCGAGGACATAGTTTTTATGTTTCTTAGTTTCCTTATTAAGACTTAAAAATGTATTTACTCTATTGTAAAGGGCCGTGTCCCTAAGATTCTAAGTCGTGTCTTTAAGTTGGATTGTGACGATATGATTTCCTAGTATTTATGAAAAGACTCCTTTTATTATTATTATCGTGAAAAGTTTTAATTCCGCACTACTTTTCATGCTTTATGTTATGAATGCTAGTTAGAGGGCTTGTACAAGACCCCAAAGGGGTCAAGTACGCTCGGTCACGATTCGAAGGTTTTCCCTAACTTCTAGGGGGTGCTTTTGGGTCGTGACAAGACTTGGTATCAGAGCATGAGGTTTATATTGCGGTTTTAGGTTCTAAGAAGTCTCATATTGCCACGTCTAGTAGAGTCTTGTATCATTGGTGGTGAGTCACGACACATCAAATGGTACGAGAGGCTATAGGACGATAGAGTTTCCCTTCTTCATTATTCTCATATCGTGCCATAGAACTTAATTCTATAAGATCTCTCTCTTATGTTTTCTTGTCCGGTGGTCTTTTAGATGTGATTGCTTGGATGAGATTGCTCTATGCTTGAGGGAGAAAAGGTGAGTTTGAAATGCTTATGTTTGTTTTATGGTTTGAATGAGTATGTGTGAATGTGACACTTGTCCTTATTTGATGATGTATATACTAACTAGGGCGACTTGAAGGGTTAACTAGACTTAGGTAGGGGTATGGGACTCTACCTATGTCTTGCACTAGTTTGCCTTGATGGAGACCTTAGGAGGTTAATACTATGTATGTGTATGATGATAAATGTGAATGTCCTTATGTAATGATCTCTATGCTTATAATCATGTAAATAGCCTAGTGTGCTAAAGATATGGAGTTATCCATGCATGAATGTTATGGATGAGTGGAGTATGGTGCTAATTGTAGTTCTTGTTGGGTTACTTGATTTAGTGAAGTTATGGAGCTTTACTTGATCATTGCACATGTTAACTCTATGGGGATTATGATTGGTTATCTTACCTTGCTTTATACGAAATATCTCTTATATTAATGATGTGATGCCAATTATGGCAATATATGAAATCTATGTGAAATAGCATGTTATGTCGGATGATGTAAGTCATGATATAATTGAAGCATGCTAGAAATTATAGTGGTTAAAGTGATTTCTCTTAAATTCTGTATTCCTATATGATTTTGTATGGTAGTAGCCAAGTATTAGGATTTGAACTTGGAATGTTTTAATAACTACCTATGGAAGTATGCTATCCTATGAGTATATGTGATTGACAGTGTGCATTGTTTTCCTTTGCATATAAGTGGTACTTCATGAGTTGCTAGTGTAAAAAATAAAAAAATAAAAAAAAATAAAAATAAAAATTGGAGTCTTTTGTAGAGATTTGAGTTGTAAATATAGTATGCATGCTTATGAAGAATGAGTTAGTAGAGCTTTGTATCTTATAATTCCATGCTTGTTCCATTAGATGTCTAAATGTTGCATTTTTGGATATTTGGAAGCATGCTCACTGTAAAGACTAGGCAACTTATTGTAATATATTTGGAGAACCTACTAAATTGTCAATTGATTGGATGTTATTGAAAAATGTGTAGAATTTATGAATATGAACATGATAAGGGATGTGGAAAAGAATCTTTGCATTTAGATTGAAGGATGAGAATCTTATGACATGATGAGTTGTAGAGTTATTTCTAAACTTCTTGTTGTGTTATGAACTTCCTTGTTGTTTTCCGCTAATGATGTATGACCTTAGTGTCTATTGCATTGTAGGAAGACCTTATGTGAATTGAATAGTATGATCAAAGTTGATGGTTGAGGATGATTTGCCTAAAATAATAAGGTTTAGAATGCCTTAGTGTTGTTAAATTGAATTAATGAAAATTCTCTCTAAAGTAGTAATAACTTTAAGTGATGAATGTGAAGGTTTTGTAATTGAAATCCTCTATATGTTGGGTTAAGTTGCTCTTAATTTGGGTTTACCCTAAGTGGGGGACGGTGTTTGAGTAGTGAGATTGTAGAAATTGTCTACATTGTTCTTCTATTCTTACTTGAATTGGAAAAATATGAATTCTTGGTATGTTTGTTCATGAAAATAGTCTTGCATAAAGTATGAATGGCATGATCTTTATATGATTGGTATGAATTGATTGACATCATCTTAGAGACATGGCGAATTTTCCAAAGGGCATGAAAAGAAATTTTTGATAAAATCCATGTTTTCTCTTGTTGACTTGCATTTTAATGTGCTAACTGTGAAGTTGACTTCATGAGGTAAGACAAGGAACTTGGTGATAGTCACTTGTAGGTTAAATTGTTTAGCCTTGTAATGGGAGTTGAGTCTCTTTTACAATAAAATATGTTGACTCTCTTGAAAATTTAGTGACTTGATGATTTGTAATATAAAATTGTAGGCTCATTCTTGAAAGGTGAAAGCATGTTTTGCTAAGTATATATGTGTGTGCCTATGGTTTGTGCTATTTTTCCAAAATGAGGCTTACTTTAAGGGTGAGTAATATGTTAAGAAAAGAGATTTGTGGAATGACTTCCTATTTTGTTGTGATGCACTTGGTGTGACTATCCATTTAGACTTCACTAGGAAGAAAAAATATATGCATGTCTTGGCTTGAAAGTTGAGATTTCTCATTATTTAAAAAAAATTGACCTTGTGCTTTGCTAAGGTGTGAACTCATGATACATGTAATGTGTTGAGGAGCAAGACATTCCTCCATGGACACCACTAAGCATGGTATGGTTGAGTATGACCTTCATGGTACTAGGTCTAACTAATGAAGTTTTTTGTTAAATGCAATTAACTCAAGTCTATGTGCATTGAAGTATGAATGCCTACTTGTTTTGAGTATTGTTGAAATCTGCCTATATGTGGCCTTGCAAGATGATATCTTGATGAATTAAGGTGCAATGACCATGTTATGATTAGGAGAAGTATGTTCCTCCTATGAACATGATAAGAGCCTCTTTGATTAATGCATTAAGGGTGAGTGAATCGAAGTTTTGCTTACTTGTGTGCATTGAGTGCTAAACTGATTTGATGATATTTTAAATGTGATGAACTGCTCTTATATGCATTGAAGTCATTGATGTGATTAAAGAGTCCTAAGTGTCATTCGAGGACGAATGTTCCCAAGTGGGGGATATTGTAAGACCTCGAAAATGAGATAAGGTGTCTAGAGCCTAACATGTTTGTCTTAATGTTATAAGGTCCTAAAATGCCTTATTATGTCATATAGAGTCAGTGTGGAAAGTTTGAAGTGATTTGGAAGTCGAACGTCAAGGGACGTACAAGACGTTCGACGAATAGTCGCTTATGTACCTCATGTGTGTATGCATGCCTAAGTTGTGTGAAATGAGTCAAATAAGTATTGAAATGGTGTTAAATTATGTTTAATGTTATTGTATGAAGTTTTGTAAAGTTTGGAGGTCAAACGCCCAAGAACGTCCAAGGCGTTCGAAAGATAGCCCCTAAGACGTTCATCGTATGTCATGTTGGGATCAAGGTTGTTTGGACGTCTTGTAGGTGTTTGTTTTGGATGAAACTTATGTGGTAGGTCTATAACATTTTAAGGTTTGTAATCGCGTTGGAAACGTCCGGGTACGACTTCTAAAGGGCCCCACAAGAGGCCCCAAAAGAAGGACCCCAAGGCTGCCTATACACTGCCTGGGCAGTGTCCTTGACGGACCCAATGACGGACCGTTGGGCCACCAATGGACCGTCAAGCAGGTCTCGTCGAAGGATAATTGACTTGGTCAGGTCTTAAGCCAAGAATTGGCTAAGTCCCCTGCGACGGATGGCTGCCACGGCCCGTCATGGCCATGACGCCCCGTCATGGCCCTCGTCGCGGCTGCCTGCGAGTTGGCTGCCTGCGTGCTGCCACTTAAAGGGGTGAATGGTAAATTCACCCCATGTCCTAACCTGACTATTATAGGTTTATTTGATTATTTTTTGGTGTATTTAAGGGTCAAAAAACGTGACCAACCCATTCTCAAATCCCCTCACTCAAATTGAACCCTTCCCTTCCCAAAATATTATCTCTAGAAACCCCCATGGTTTTTGAAGCTCAAGAACAGCTTGTAGATGGGATTCTCATGAGTTCTTCATCAAGTTTTATAGGTCTTCATGAATATTAAGGTATGGTGATCCTTCATCTCTAAGTAACCTTTTACTTGGAGAGTTCTTCTCAATGTTTTTCAAAGAAATCTTATGAACAAGTTTCCAATCTTCCAATCTAGCCATGGGTTCTTTCTCAAAACGTTTCTAAAGATTAAATCATGATGAATTAGTATTAATATGATGATTTGAATGTGATTTCACTTCAATTGCATGATGAACCCATGTTCCTTCCAAAACTAGGTTTAGCTCTTGCATGGGCTTTGTGATTATGGCTTGTTCTTGATGAATTGGTGATTCTCTTATGTTGAATTGCTTGTGGTTATTGTTATTGACATTAAATGATGTTGAATTGATGATGATAAGTCCATGATGATAAATATATGAAGTTTTGAGCATGAATAACCTATGTTTCTATATGTTGTCTTGAAGACGATTGTGAGATCGGTTGTGTAGGCTCTTGATTATGTATGAACTGCTGTAGCAACTCTTTTAGGGTGATGTAATGGATGAATTATGTAATTATAAATCCTTAATGTTCAAATTAAGAAGGGCTTGTATGAATTGGTATAGATTCCTTTAGGTTATGAAGTCAAGAAGCTAAGTTGTGATGTATCTTGAATTATGATTAGTTAAAGTATGATTTAGTCTTGATTTCTTATCTAATTAAGCTACTGCCTAATGAGTATATTAATGATGAAATATGAATGATGATCATACCCTTAGATAGTTCATAGTATTGATAAAGTCTCCTATACTCTAGCAAATCGATAAGCCTAAATGCCTATGTTGTAACCCTAATCTTGAATGTATGTAATCATGATTTCAATATGGTTAAATGTAGGTTTAGATACTGCCTTAGACTTACATATGTATGAACTATGATCTAAAATCAATGTAAGGGAAGTTAGCTAATGACCTATGTTATTCTACTTTCCTAGTATGTTTATATGTTTCATTATGTTATGGCATAATCTTGTAGCGACTTGTACATGGTTTCTTATATGTTTAAAGTACATATAGCTACTGCCATTTATGTGTTTTATTGATGAATAAGGTGTATTGATCAATGATGATCAAAGGGTGAGAAATTGGTAAGAATGTTTAATTCCTCTACTCTTCTACTTCTCTATTCTTTATAGAAATGTTGATGAAGCCTTGTATGGCATTATGTGGTATGGTCCACTTATGGTGGCGGTTTTTACTTTATTGTCATTATATATGTGTTGACCATGGCCATGAAGGCAAATTGATGAACTTATGAACTTATGCTTAAAATGATACTATGAGAAGATTATGCCTACTTTCCTATTCTAGATGTTAATTAGGTTGTGTGGCTATTGTATTAGCATGTGTATAACTATGTTAGGGTAAAGTATAGGTGCTGCCATGGATGTGTTAAGATGGTTAATAACCCCTTACCTATGTACCCTTATATGAAAGTGTAAATGGCTAAGGTTAGGAGTCTTGGTTACATCGTATGTATAGTCTTGTCTCCTATGCTATTATGTGTTGTGTGCTATGTGCTTGAAGTGCAATGTGGTCTAATAGGGTGGCTGACTAAATAAGTTATTGATAGCCATTATGTGATCATGTTGGTCAATATACACACACTCCCACTTACATGCATGTTATAAGTAGTATAAGTCATTGTGTCTAAATGAAAGGTAGCTCTCATATTCACTAGTGTCTACTACTATGCATATTAAGGTGATGTTTATGGAAGTATGATTTCATTTCCCTTACTAGGATGACTTGATAGGTGTACTAGTATGGTCAAGGGTATGGAACCTTGTCTATACATTGCACATGTGTATCTTGATAGGATAGTTCCTAGATTTGGTTTCTATGAACATGAAGGATGAATGTATGAACATGTTATGAATATGATGTATATGATATGATGAAGTATGAATGTGCATAGTGTGTTAGTAGGTTTATATGAAAGGATTTCTCATATAGTTATGCCTATAGACTTATGCATTGATATATGAACATGTGTGACATTATGTGATTATGTGAAAGGTTTGCTCACATCTAAGTATACACTCACACATGGATGATCTAGTTACCGAGAAGGGTCCTTGCTAGGGGTGCCCAAGAATACTCCAAATCTAGATAGGTGCTTGAATGTGCTATAAGCATATGAATGATGAATATTCTAAAGCTTATATTTTATGAACAAACGTAATAAAAGCTTTTCAATAAAGGGAACTTAGCCTAGCACCGAGCGAACTTGTATATGATGTAGTGACACTTTCCAACATAGGAAAGGCAGGTTCACTACGGTCCTCATGTGAGGGGTGACACTTTCTTACATAAGAAAGGCAGGGTTCATTACGGTCCTCACGGGGTGGATAGCCTCATGACCCAATCTAGGGTGTAGAGTTGATATTTCCATGATTTCCCCAAGTTGCCTAAACTATGTTGCCACTATAGGATACTAGCTAGTGGATTTCCACATAAACAGCTATGTCATGTTAGGTTATACTTTGGCCGGTAGACCACCTTCCATCGGTGTAAGGTTTTATGACACCGGATTCCATGATTAGCACCCATGGTCTATGTCGGTTAAAGTTATGGTTTCCCTAAAAGGTAAAATGGACAATGGAAGTAATTGAATAGGATCCTAACTAGGAGGACTTAAGGTAAGTTACTTAGGATAGGTGGAAATAATGAACCCATCTAGACATTGCACAAGTGACTCCTTAGGAAGTCTTAGGAAGGTGTCCTAATGCTTATGATTATGTATGTGTCCTTTATGTATGATATTGTAGTCTTGGTTTGACTATGTTTATGTTGTACTATACTTCTAAGATGGCATGTGTTGTCTTGTGTAGATACTATATATGGTATTCTCTTATGTTCCTAAGGTGATGCATTGCACCAAGGATCTCTAAAGGATTTGTTAGTAAGCAAATGAATTGAAAGAAAGAGTTAAATGCTAAGAAAGGTGAGTTCATTGTAAACTGACCTCTATGTGTACTTATATTCCATGTGTGCTTTTCTATGATGTTTGGCCTTTGATTGTGTTACTATGAAGTAAGTGGATGATATAAATGCTATTGACAAAGGTTTTATGATGATTTACTCAAAATGGCAAGAAGTATGATTTTAAAGGAAATGTCCCTTTTAAATGCATTTTTTTGCATGGTTGCCATACTTAGTACATTCTTGTACTAATCCCATTCTTCTTTACTTTTTACACAAAGTGTAGGTTATGGAATGCTTAAAGGAGATCTATGATTGAGGAGCTTGATAGGTGTTTTTCTCAAGCTCAAGGAAAGGAATCCTTAAGTTCAAGGATGTCCTACTTATGTCTTTAATATGAAGTCTTTAAATATTGTATAGTTATGTAAGGTATCGTATGGGCCGTGTCCCTAATGTATTCTAAAGTTATTGAGTCTAAGATGGCAAGGAGACTTAGAGTTTAAATATGTATTATGACTTATGTTTCATATATATATGATGTGATGTTTCTAGCATATGATGTGCTATGAAAAGTTTTAAATTTTTTGCTAAATTTACTATACCAATGCAATGAATGATATGAGAGGCTTGTCTTAGACCTCCGAGAGGTCGACGTCGCCAGTTACAATCCAAGATTTGTATCCTAACTTCTAGGGTATGCTTTTGGGTTGAGTAAATCGAAGTGTTATGCTTAACTTGTAAGATTGATGTTTAGACTTGATGTGCATGAGTTAGAAGTAGTAAGAGTTCCTACCTTGTGAGGGACATAATGGTGCTTTGAAGTATGAGTCCTTAAAGATGGCTTTACGCTAAGTGAGGGAGAATGAGTTGACTAAAATAGCATGTAATGTACTTAGTCCAAGAGAATCCTCAAGGGTCACTAAGTGGGAGTGGTAGTATGGGATGCTACTCTCATATTGCACTTAGTGAAACTTGTCAAGTCTCTTTGGAGTAAGTTAAGATAGTCTTGTCTCTCATATTGTCATGTCATCTTGTTAAAGTTTCTTGAAAGGTGCATTATGGAAATTTTAAAGCATGTCGCACATCGAAGTTTTGAATTCACTGTAAGTAAGTCCAAATTTTGGAAAATTGCATTTTGTTTTCATGAATTATGGTTTCAAGGTGTTATGGAATGAGCTTATGTGGTTTTATAGTTCATATGATCATGTCATCTTGATAAATTGCTCAAAGAGTGGAATTTTGAAAGTTTTGTATACTTGACAATGTTACAGTGAATATTCACTGTGAAAAATTTGCAATTTGAGAAAAATTTGCCTTGCCTTAATTGAAGTTTAAATATGTGCAAAATTGTTGTATATAAGCATGTTTAATGTTGGAGAAGGTAGTTCCTCCATAAAAGAAGTTTAAGGTTGAGTTTTGACTTTGTGAAGTTTGGCAAAAGTAGTCTGTGTTTGATAAGTGTTGAAAGTGTGAAATGATGCTCCTTGCTAATGGATGCTTTGATTGTTGATGTTTTGATCATGATCTAAGTGTATTATATGATGCTAAGTGAGTCCTTGTAGTTCTTAAAAAATTTAAGTGTCATTCGAGGACGAATGTTATTCCAAGTGGGGGAGAATATAATGCCCCAAAATGAACTAAGGTGAACTAGAGCCTCATGGTTGTTTCTTGAGTTAATTTTAAGTTAAACGGAGTTAGTTTGGTGTCCTTAGTCAGTGTGCAAAGTTTGGTTAAGTTTGGAGTTCAATCGACCAAAAATGTTCATAACGTTTGGATGGTATGCCTTAGAATGTACTTGTATGTCTTGGCGAGTTTGGATGAGTTTTATGTGTTTGTTTTACTTGAAATATACGTCGGATGTTCCTTAGACCTAGACGACTTAGTTTAGGGGTTTGAAGTCCGGGCACGACCCCACCTAGGACCCACAAGGGGCCCTAGATGAAGGGCCCAAGACTTGGGCAAAGTCTGCCCATCAGTGGCTCACGACGACCATGGCGACGGTCCGTCGCACTCAGGACGGTCCGTCGATCCAGGGCGTCGCGAGTGACAGAGAGTGGAAACTTGGACAGGCTCCAGTTGGAGCCAAGTGTTCCTCGACGGGACTCCATGATGGTCCGTGGTGAACGTGACGGTCCGTCGAGGAGGTCTCGTCGACGAGGCCAGCCAGTGCACGAGTTAAGGCTGCCAACTTGGGGTGTTTTATGTAAATACACCCCAAGTCTTATAAGACCCTAGGTGTATAATTTTGGTGTTTTTAGGTTATATTAAACTAGTTTTAAACCCTAGACCTAGACAAGACCCTCTCACTTCAAGATCCAACTCTCTCTTTCTCTCAAGAAAACTCTCTCAACTCTCTTGGAAGCTAGAAGTCAAGGAAGGATAGGAGGACGGATTGGGACTTGTTTCTTCATCAAATTCGTGGGTTTCTTTCTCATAAAGGTATGGTATCAATTCTTGAATACCTTTCCATTCAAGAAGCCAACTTCCAAAATGGATTTCAAAAAGGGGTTTTAAACTCAACTTCTTCTAAACTTTGATTTCTATTATGGGTCTTCTTGTAACTAAGTTCTAATGGTTTAAATGTATTTATCTTGGTTTGAATAGATGGTTTTGATGTTAAAACTCCATGAAACTCTAGTATATGCATACTTCAACTTTTGGCATGAAAATGGGTTATGTGATCATGATTTGAGTAAGGTATGAACTTGGGTCTTCTTGTGTATGTCATGTTGGTGTAGCTACTGCCCTAAGGGCCTTCATATGGTGAAATATTGATAAATTGCTTATGGGTAATGATGGTTTGATTTGTTGATGAGTTGCTCTCATTGTATAGTTCTTATTATGAATTGCTATTTGAGTGGTATGGTCCACCTTATGGGTGGCGGTGCTAATTGATGAACTTGATGTTACTTAGTATGGTTTGAGTATGTGATCTTGAAGGTCTAATATGTGAAATGAAGATATATCGGAAATGGGTCTTGTGTTGTGTTTGATGTAGCTTAATTTGCATGTTTGACCTAGTTTATGTCTAAATGAAGTATATGATTATGAGAAGTATGTAGAGTGTGTAGCTTGATGAATCAAAGTTAAAGTATGAGTAGAACTTGATGAAAATAAAATGATGCTTATATGCAAGGTGTGCACATGTACACACAACTCTTCTAAGATTTGTATTATGTCAAGTTGAGCAAAAAGGGGAAATCTTGAGGTGGACACACTTCGTGAGTTGAGATGTAGTGTCTAGTAACAACCTATCCATTTGCTAGTGAGCTTCCTATGATAGACTTTTATGTTGAGAAATCCGTGTGGAGTTATTCCTAGCACCGAGAGGATATGAAGGGGAGGTGGATTGCACTTCGTTAGTTGAAATGTTGTAATCCAAAGTACCTCTTGAGATGAGTATTCCTCGTTAGTAGAGAGTGAGTTACTTAGTAGTAATCTCCTTATCCCTTAACTATGTGCCCGCATAGGTGTAGCTATTGGAAAAAGCCACGTAAACGCTAAGAAGCATGACCTTACTCTAGGCAAGTAAGGATCCCTCATCCGATAGGGGTTAATATCGGGATTCCATGTCTAGCTCTCATGATCTTTGTCGGTTAAGCTAACTCCCACAAAAGAATTGATTTGAAACTAATTATCTTGTGTATTGTTGAAATTGTGTATGTATGTCGTGAAGTGCTCAATCCACATTAGTTACCAAGTAGGAGCATTGAGTGGGAGTAGTAGTATGGGATGCTATTCTCACATTGCACTTGGTGTGACCTATACCTACTATGGGAGAAGAGTACTTTCATGAAATCCGTGTGAATGAGTACTATTATGGTGTAGTGTTATGGAGGATTATTGTGGAGTACTTGAGTAAATGGAATCCATTAGGAGTACTAAGTGGGAGTGGTAGTATGGGATGCTACTCTCACATTGCACTTGGTATGACCTATATTTCCATGAGTGTTTTGCATATGTTAGCAAAGGACGTGGATTTGATTTCTAACGAAGTAAGCCTAAGATTTGGTAGTTTTAAGGGTCGCTTTGGTGTGCTTTGAAGGGAGGTGTAATCAGAGTCCCTTCTTGGCTCACCTTAGGGAGTCTTAGAATAACCTTGGGTTAGGGTAACTTCAAAGAAAAAGGGTTCAAATGACTTGGACAGTGCCTTTCACTGTAAGGTCTTCAGTGTAAGAATTCAAAATGTTCACTATGATGCTTTATTCAATTTTATTGCATGTTTAGCAAAGTTAATTGAAATGTTCCTTTTGTTTACTTTAAGTTTTGGTAAGATAGCCATAAAGTGTTAATTGTTGATTCTTATGTGGGTTTGCTTCTAGATTCATGAAGGTTATATTTGAATTCCATAAAAAGCTATCTTTACTAAAATGTCCCTTTTTGCATGTTTTTGCATATGCCATACTTAGTACGTTGTTGTACTAACCCCATACTTTTTATACCTTATGAGTATAGGTTGGAAGCCTTTGGAGGATCGAAGTTGAAGCTTGGGAATTCTATCTCTCAAGACTTGGGTATGTCCTCATATATTCGAGGACATAGTTTTTATGTTTCTTAGTTTCCTTATTAAGACTTAAAAATGTATTTACTCTATTGTAAAGGGCCGTGTCCCTAAGATTCTAAGTCGTGTCTTTAAGTTGGCTTGTAACGATAAGATTTCTTAGTATTTATGAAAAGACTCCTTTTATTATTATTATCGTGAAAAGTTTTAATTCCGCACTACTTTTCATGCTTTATGTTATGAATGCTAGTTAGAGGGCTTGTACGAGACCCCAAAGGGGTCAAGTACGCCCGGTCACGATTCGAAGGTTTTCCCTAACTTCTAGGGGGTACTTTCGGGTGATCATGTTGGTCAATGTACACACACTCCCACTTACATGCATGTCATAAGTAGTATAAGTCATTGTGTCTAAATGAAAGGTAGTTCTCATATTCACTAGTGTCTACTACTATGCATATTAAGGTGATGTTTATGGAAGTATGATTTGTATTTCCCTTACTAGGATGACTTGATAGGTGTACTAGTATGGTCAAGGGTATGGAACCTTGTCTATACATTGCACATGTGTATCTTGATAGGATAGTTCCTAGATTTGGTTTCTATGAACATGAAGGATGAATGTATGAACATGTCATGAATATGATGTATATGATATGATGAAGTATGAATGTGCATAGTGTCTTAGTAGGTTTATATGAAAGGATTTCTCATATAGTTATGCCTATAGACTTATGCATTGATATATGAACATGTGTGACATTATGTGATTATGTGAAAGGTTTGCTCACATCTAAGTATACACTCACACATGGATGATCTAGTTAGTGAGAGGGGCCTTGCTAGGGGTGCCCAAGAATACTCCAAAACTAGATAGGTGCTTGAAGATGCTATAAGCATATGAATGATGAATATTCTAAAGCTTATGTTTTATGAACAAACGTAATAAAAGCTTTTCAATAAAGGGAACTTAGCCTAGCACCGAGCGAACTTGTATATGAGGGAGTGACACTTTCCAACATAGGAAAGGCAGGGTTCACTACGGTCCTCATGTGAGGGGTGACACTTTCTTACATAAGAAAGGCAGGGTTCATTACGGTCCTCACAGGGTGGATAGCCTCATGACCCAATCTAGGGTGTAGAGTTGATATTTCCATGATTTCCCCAAGTTCCATAAACTATGTTGCCACCATAGGATACTAGCTAGTGGATTTCCACATAAACAACTATGTCACGTTAGGTTCTACTTTGGCCGGTAGACCACCTTCCATCGGTGTAAGGTTTTATGACACCGGATTCCATGATTAGCATCCATGGTCTATGTCGGTTAAGGTTATGGTTTCCCTAAAAGGTAAAATGGACAATGGAAGTAATTGAATAGGATCCTAACTAGGAGGACTTAAGGTAAGTTACTTAGGATAGATGGAAGTAATGAACCCATCTAGACATTGCACAAGTGACTCCTTAGGAAGTCTTAGGAAGGTTCTATAATGCATATGATTATGTATGTGTCCTTTATGTATGATATTGTAGTCTTCGTTTGACTATGTTTATATTGTACTATACTTCTATGATGGCATGTGTTGTCTTGTGTAGATGCTATGTATGGTTTTCTCTTATGTTCCTAAGGTGATGCATTGCACCAAGTATCCCTAAAGGATTACTTAGGAGGTTAATGAATTGAAAGAAAGAGTTAAATGCTAAGAAAGGTGAGTTCATTGTAAACTGACCTCTATGTGTACTTATATTCCATATGTGCTTTTCTATGATGTTTGGCCTTTGATTGTGTTACTCTGAAGTAAGTGGATGATATAAATGCTATTGACAAAGGTTTATGATGATTTACTCAAAATGGCATGAAGTATGATTTAAAAGGAAATGTCCCTTTTAAATGCATGTTTTTGCATGGTTGCCATACTTAGTACATTCTTGTGCTAATCCCATTCTTCTTTACTTTTTACACAAAGTGTAGGTTATGGAATGCTTAAAGGAGATCTATGATTGAGGAGCTTGATAGGTGTTTTTCTCAAGCTCAAGGAAAGGAATCCTTAAGTTCAAGGATGTCCTACTTATGTCTTTAATATGAAGTCTTTAAATATTGTATAGTTATGTAAGGTGTTGTATGGGCCGTGTCGCTAATGTATTCTAAAGTTATTGAGTCTAAGATGGCAAAGAGACTTAGAGTCTAAATATGTATTATGACTTATGTTTTATATATATATGATGTGATGTTTCTAGCATATGAGGTGCTATGAAAAGTTTTAAATTTTCCGCTAAATTTACTATGCCAATGCAATGAATGATATGAGAGGCTTGTCTTAGACCTCCGAGAGGTCGACGATGCCGGTTACAATCCAAGATTGTATCCTATCTTCTAGGGTATGCATTTGGGTTGTGACATCCAAGATAGCCCCTAAGACGTTCATCGTATGACATGTTGGGGTCAAGGCTATTTGGATGTCTTGTAGGTGTTTGTTTTGGATGAAACTTATGTGGTAGGTCTATAACATGTTCACGTTTGTAATCGCGTTGGAAACATCTGCGTACGACTTGTAAAGGGCCCCACAAGAGGCCCCAAAAGAAAGACCCCAAGGCTGCCTATACACTGCCTGGGCAGTGTCCCTTTGACGGACATAATGACGGACCGTTGGGCCACCAACGGACCGTCAAGCAGGTCTCGTCGAAGGAGACTTGCCTTGGGCAGGTATTGAGCCAAGAATTTGGCTAAGTCTCCTGTGACGGAAGGCTGCCATGGCCCGTCATGGACCTCGTCGCGGGTGCCTGCAAGTTGGCTGCCTGCGTGCTGCCACTTAAAGGGGTGAATGGTAAATTCACCCCACGTCCTAACATGACTATAATAGGTTTATTTGATTATTTTTGGGTGTATTTAAGGGTCCAAAAACGTGACCAACCCATTCTCAAATCCCCTCACTCAAATTGAACCCTTCCCTTCCCAAAATATTCTCTCTAGAAACCCCCATGGTTTTTGAAGCTCAAGAACAGCTTGTAGAAGGGATTCTCATGAGTTCTTCATCAAGTTTTATAGGTCTTCATGAAGATTAAGGTATGGTGATCCTTCATCTCTAAGTAACCTTTCACTTGGAGAGTTCTTCTCAATGTTTTTCAAAGAAATCTTATGAACAAGTTTCCAGTCTTCCAATCTAGCCATGGGTTCTTTGTCAAAACGTTTCTAAAGATTAAATCATGATGAATTAGTATTAATATGATGATTTGAAAGTGATTTCACTTCAATTGCATGATGAACCCATGTTCCTTCCAAAAATGGTTTAGCTCTTGAAAGGGTTTTGTAATTATGGCTTGTTCTTGATTTTTAATGGTGATTCTCTTATGTTGAATGGCTTGTGGTTATTGTTATTTACATTAACTAATGGTGAATTGATGATGAGAAGTTCATGATGATAAATATATGAAGTTTTGAGCATGAATAACCTATGTTTCTACATGTTGTCTTGAAGATGATTGTGAGATCGGTTGTGTAGGCTCTTGATTATGTATGAATTGCTATAGCTACTCTTTTAGGGTGATGTAATGGATGAATTTTGTAAGTATAAATCCTTAATGTTCAAATTAAGAAAGGCTTGCATGAATTGGTATAGATTCTTTTAGGTTATGAAGTCAAGAGGCTAAGTATGTGATGGATCTTGAATTGTGATCAGATGATGCATGACTTAGGCTTGATTTCTTACCTAATTAGCTACTGTATTAGACTTGTATATGTATGAACTATGGTCTAAAATCAATGTTAGGGAAGATAGCTAATGATCTTTGTTATTCTACTTTCCTAGTATGTTGATATGTTGTATTACGTTATGGTATAATCTTGTAGTTACTTGTACATGGTTTCTTATATGTTTAAAGTACATATAGCTACTGCCATATATGTGTTTTATTGATGAATAAGGTGTATTGATCAATGATGATCAAAGGGTGAGAAATTGGTAAGAATGCTTATTCTCCTTACTCTTCTACTTCTCTATTCCTTATAGTAATATTGATGAAGCCTTGTATGGCATTGTGTGGTATGGTCCACTTATGGTGGCGGTGTTTACTTTATTTTCATTATATATGTGTTTACCATGGCCATGAAGGCAAATTGATGAACTTATGAACATGTGCTTAAAATGATACTATGAGAAGCTTATGCCTACTTTCCTATTCTAGTTGTGAATTAGGTTGTGTGGCTATTGTTTGGGCATATGTATAACCATGTTAGGGTATTATATAGGTGCTTCCATTGATGTGTTAAAGTGGTTAATATCCTCTACCCACGTATCCCTTATATGGAAGTGTAAATAGCTAAAGTTAGGAGTCTTGATTATAATGTATATATATAATCTTGTCTTCTATGCTATTATGTGTTGTGTGCTATGTGCTTGGAAGTGTAATATGGTCCAATAGGGTGGCTGACTTAAGGAGTTATTGATAGCCATTATGTGATCATGTTGGTTAATGTACACACTCTCTCACTTACATGCATATTACAAGTAGTATAAGTCATTGTGTCTAAATGAAAGGTAGTTCTCATATTCACTAGTGTCTACTACTATGCATACTAAGGTGATGTTTATGAATGTATGATTTGTATTCCCTTACTAGGATGACTTGATAGGTGTACTAGTATGGACAAGGGTATGGGACCTTGTCTATGCATTGCACATGTATATATTGATAGGATAGTTCCAAGGTTCGGTTCTTATGCATATGAAGGATGATTATATGAACATGTTATGAATATGATATGATGAAGTATGAATGTGTATAGTGTCTTAGTAGGTTTATATGAAAGGATTGCTCATATAGTTATGCCTATAGACTTATGCATTGATATATAAACATGTGTGACATTATGTGTTATGTGAAAGGTTTGCTCACATCTATATATACACTCACACACATGGATGATCTAGTTAGGGAGAAGAGGTCTAACTAGGAGGGCCCAAGAATACTCCAAAACTAGATAGGTGCTTGAATATGCTATAAGCATATGAATGATGAATATCCTAAGACTATGTTTTATAAACAAATGTAATAAAGGCTTTTTAATAAAGGGAACTTAGCTTAGCACCGAGTGAACTTGACATTGAGAGGTGTTGACTTTTCTTGGAGGAATATTCACCATTTGTCCCTTATAGAGTGTTGACTTCCCTTAGAGGAATAATCACCTATGGACCTACATATGGTGTCGACTTCCCTTAGAGGAATACTCACCTATGTACTTACATGAAGTGTTGACTTTCCTTGAGGAATATTCACTCATGTTTTCTCATGAGGTGAGGCCCCATTAACAAATGGTATATCGAGGGAATACCTATCTCTTAGTTCCATAAACTATGCTTGCCACATAGGATCTAGCAAAGTGAATTCACTTGATATGCTAGCATATATGTTAATGTTCTACCTTGGCTAGGTAGTAACACCTTCCTTTGGTGTAAGGCTCTACAACACCAAATTCCATGATTAGCACCCATGGTCTTAGTGTCGGTTAAGGCTATGGTTTCCCTAAAGGTAAAATGGACAGTGGAAGTAATTGAATAGGATCCTAACTAGGAGGACTTAAGGTAAGTTACTTAGGATAGGTGGAAGTAATGAACCCATCTAGACATTGCACAAGTGACTCCTTATGAAGTCTTAGGAAGGTGTCCAAATGCTTATGATTATGTATGTGTCCTTTATGTATGATATTGTAGTCTTGGTTTGACTATGTTTATGTTGTACTATACTTCTATGATGGCATGTGTTGTCTTGTGTAGATGCTATGTATGGTATTCTTTTATGGTCCTAAGGTGATGCATTGCACCAAGTATCCCTAAAGGATTACTTAGGAGGTTAATGAATTGAAAGAAAGAGTTAAATGCTAAGAAGAGTGAGTTCACTGTAAAGTGACCTCTATGTGTGCTGATATTCTATATGTGCTTTCCTATGATGTTTGGCCTTTGATTGTGTTACTATGAAGTAAGTAGATGATATAAATGCTATTGACAAAGGTTTATGATGATTTACTCAAAATGGCATGAAGTATGATTTCAAAGGAAATGTCCCTTTTAAATGCATGTTTTTGCATGGTTGGCATACTTAGTACATTCTTGTGCTAATCCCATTCTTCTTTACTTTTTACACAAAGTGTAGGTTATGGAATGCTTAAAGGTGATCTATAATCGAGAAGCTTGATAGGTGTTTTCTCAAGCTCAAGGAAAGGAATCCTTAAGTTCAAGGATGTCCTACTTATGTCTTTAATATGAAGTCTTTAAATATTGTATAGTTATGTAAGGTATCGTATGGGCCGTGTCCCTAATGTATTCTAAAGTTATTGAGTCTAAGATGGCAAAGAGACTTAGAGTTTAAATATGTATTATGACTTATGTTTTATATATATATGATGTGATGTTTCTAGCATATGATGTGCTATGAAAAGTTTTAAATTTTTCGCTAAATTTACTATGCCAATGCAATGAATGATATGAGAGGCTTGTCTTAGACCTCCGAGAGGTCGACGACGCCGGTTACAATCAAAGATTTGTATCCTAACTTCTAGGGTATGCTTTTGGGTTGTGACAAACTTGCCTTGGCCGGTAGACCACCTTCCATCGGTGTAAGGTTTCATGACACCGGATTCCACATTCGATTATGTGGTCTATGTTGGTTAAGGCAAACGTTCCCTAAACTAAATGAATGAATAAGGTATAGGCTAATCAAAGTAACTTGAGAGGTTGGCTATAGCTTAGGTAGGGGTATTGGACTCTACCTACGCCTTGCACTAGTTTGCCTTGATAGGAACTTTGAGAGGTCAATATTATATATGTAAAGCGATAGTATGATGTAAATGGTTTGTATGTTGAGTAACATGCTTATGAATATAATGTTGTTGTCTTTGCTTGAAGAAGGATGTATCATGACATGAAGAGTATGTTGGTAAGTAAATTGCTAATTGTAGTCTTGGTAGGTTACTTGATTGAGTAGAAGATATGGTAATTTTACTTGATCATTGCACTTGTGACTTATTGAAGGTTATCATTAGTATGCTTTGCTTTGCTATGGTTTACTTGCATATGTAGTCTATTATGTTTTCATAAATGTCCCTTTTTAAATATATTTGATTGGTAATTGTATATGAGATTCCATACTTAGTACATGTGGAGTACTAATCCCTTTTCTTTCCCTTTTGCCAAACATTTTAGGTTCGGGTCGTTGAGCTTGATCCAAATTGTTAGGAAGGAAGACTTGGGTATTTTGCCATCCAAGTGGTAGGTCCTCACTCTCTCGAGGACGTAGCCGACATCTCTCTTTTATGATGTGTAGTTACTATGATTCTATGTTGACTCTGTTATTCTCTTGAGACGATGTAGTATAGAGCCTATATGCGGCTTCTTTCATTTGATGTAGGGCTATGCCCAAGACTTATTGTAATCGATAGATGGTTTATGAGATGAGACGGTTTTATGACTATTATTTTCTAAATATATAAGTGTATGAAATAAAAGTAGAAGACTAAGTAATCTTCGTATATGAACAAGCCTATGTATACTTGGTATATATAATGATGTGTATGTAGAGGTCTATTTAAACCTCCGAGTAGTTTTAGATAAAAAGTTTTTAATTCTTTCTGATTTTTAGTCGATGAATGCTATGACAAAGCTAAAAGGCTTGTCTTAGTCCTCCGAGAGGACGACGACGCCGGTTACGTCTTGGGGGTTAACCCGGATGTGACAAATCCATTACATCACCCTAAAAGAGTAGCTACAGCAGTTCATACATAATCAAGAGCCTACACAACCGATCTCACAATCGTCTTCAAGGCAACATATAGAAACATAGGTTATTCATGCTCAAAACTTCATATATTTATCATCATGGACTTATCATCATCAATTCAACATCATCCTTCTTCTTTACAAACAATATCAAAGTACCCCATGGAGATATGCTCGGTTGAATAAAGCCCTTATCTAACAAATCTTTGAATTGAGCCTTTAGCTCATCTAACTCGGACGGGGCCATCTGATAAGGAGGGATTGAAATAGGTTGTTTATCCGACAATAAATCTATGCTGAAGTGAATCTCCCATTTGGGAGGAATTCTGGGAAGGTCGTCGGGAAACACCACCGGAAATTCCCTCACTACGGGTACCGACTCTATTGGATAGACCTCAAATTCAAGATCCCTAACTCTTACTATGTGGTAGAGACAACCCTTTGCAATAAATTTGCAAGCTTTTAGACACGACATGATCTTTCCCATAGGATTTGAGTTTCGTCCCTTCAACTCAAAAATGGGTTCATTTGGAAATTTAAATTTGACTACCCTTGTCCTACTCTTTTAGCCACCACAGAATCACCCACCAGGGTAGAAATCGAAAAAGGTTCCTCTAATATGTCGGGTAGTATTTCAAATTTTATGGCTACAACAGCGGTCACAAATGACAATGTCGCTCCCGTATCCAACAAAGCATATACATCAAAGGATAATACTTGTCACATACCGGTAACCACGTCCGGTGAGCTGTGTTGATCACCTCAGGATTAGAGAGCGTAAAAGCGATTCTTCTTAGGAGCATCCAGATTTTGGGCACTTGCTTGAGCTTGAGCATTTTCCCTTCCTTGAGCTTTCATCATAACCACTCTTTCCACAACCATAGCAATTACCCGTGCCAACTAGTGCATCATGTTTTCTATCACATTTTGAACAAAGAGGCTTATCAACATAAGAACAACCACCTTTCCCCTCTTCGGTCTTAGGAGTAGACACCTTACTCTTGTTGAACATTGGAGCATTAGGAGGTCCTTGGATGGAAAACCTCCTTTTGAACCTTGTTTTGTCTTGCACCTCAAATTTAGTCTTGGAAGAATTCCTATCTTCGATTGTTACCTTCTTTAACTCTCTACCAACTTGCTTAAGCTTTTGCTCCTCAATTTATTTGGCATGAAGCATGAGATGAGACATGTCCATGCTATGAATCAACATAGCCGACCTACACTTATTAAACACAAAATCAGATATCCCCATGACAAATTTGTTCATCTTAGCCCTGGAATCTGCAACCTTAGTAGGAGCATGCTTTGATAGTTGAGTCAACATGAGACTATACTCCTTCACGCTCATACCCCTTGACGAAGGTTGATGAATTCTTGCATTTTTCTCTCCCTTAATTCCAAGGGAAAGAACCTATCAAGGAAAGTCGTCATGAAAGCTCCCCAAGTAATCCGGCCTTCTATAACCGACCTCTCATCCTTCCAATGCTCATACAATACTTGAGGCACATCTTTGAGTTGGTAGGCGGCTAGTTCCGCCTTTTCTGAAGAAGAAACACCCATACCATCAAGAACTTTGAACACTTCATAAATGAATCCTTATGGGTCCTCCTCCACCTTAGAACCATAGAAAGTAGGGAGATTCATCCTTGTGAAATCCTTAATCCTTGAAGTGGTGGTGTTAGCATTGGGGTTCACTTGCACCCATGCATCCCTAGCAACTTGGGTAGCCAACACTTTAGTCAAGCTATGAATGGCCGACCTTATCTAAACAATAGACATAGCCCCTTCTTCAATAGGAACTTGAGGGTTTTGAGGAGCTTGAGGGGGAACCATCTCATTCAAATTCTCCTTATCGTCCCTAAGAGCATTGTTCCTTCTTGTATTCATTGCATATAAGCATAAGAAAGAGATTAGAAGAAAAGGACAAAATAGAGCTAGGTCTTTTAGGCATGACTAAGGAATACAAGACAGTAAAAGTTCCTAAGCATCACATAGTCTGTCATTCATAAGTATGGAACCCTTCATAATTATGAATAAGACCCTACATAGACGTGGTTTAGTGAGACATCAACCCTAATATTACTCAACCTAATGCTCTGATACCATGTTTGTTACGATCCAAAGTACCTCCTAGCAGTAACCGACGTCTATGTCCTTGAAGAGGACTTAGACAAGCCCTTAGCATTCATCATAGTATATCACAGGTAAAGAAAATGAGGTAAAATTTAAAACTTTTCTATATAGCGAAGTATACTTAAACTTCTCGTATATCGTATATGGGGTTTACATAGATCCCTCACTTATGAATCTTACATAGACTTCTCACTTATCATTTAACAACAACATAGTCTAGTAGTTCATATCACATTTAACCATCTAAAAAGTGCATCACAATAGTTTGGGCATAGCCCTTAGTCTATTACAATATGCCCATATAGGCTAAAAGTAAGTCTCAATATGACAATGGAATAATTGTCTCACTACATAGACAAAGCTAATAAGGCTTGATGAGTGGACCTATCCTCGAAACTGATGAGGACTAACAAATTGACTTAGGAAAGATCCAAGTCTTCTTCTTCAATAGCCACGAATCTCCTCAATAGCCTGAACCTAAAATGTTTGGGAAAAGGGGTGAAAATATGGGTTAGTACAAACAACATGTACTAAGTATAACTTCTATGCATAAATATCACCAATGCATGAGAAACGCACAATTTAGTCAAAATATGCATAATATCCAAAAACTCAATATAAACATATATGGAATATCATAAGTCAACCCAACATATAAGAAACTCATGCAACACTTGTGCAATGCCAAGAATAAAGCCCCATAACCCTATCCAAAGATAAGTATCCCATTAAGCAACCCATTTCATACTTAAAACATATTCTCATATTTTCATAACATGCGTCATATATCAATACTACTCATAGATTATCAAAATAATCATAAGCACAATCACAAGAGAACACTATTATAACCATGCCTTAGGATCCCACATGTGAAATGTGTAAGAGAAGTCCCATACCCTCCCTCACACTATGAAGTAGACTTTCAGACAACCCTAATAAGAGTTCACATACCTAACTTATTCATTTAGTTTTACATTTGGGAGATATGTACAATAACCGACATGAGACCATATGAGCTACATGGAATCCGGTGTTCTACTTCCACACAAAAAAGAGAGGGTTAACAATTGCCGATGGTGTAACCATTCGTACATAGCTATCTAGGTGGATTCACTAAGCTAGGGTCCTATACGAGCACATAGTTAAGGGTCAAGTATATTGTTGCTAGAAACATTAACTTACTAGACATGAAGGTTTCCATCTCATGAGACAATACATAACTAGTGAATCCGAACTTACTAACGTGAGGAAACCCATGTGGGAGGCTTGACTTACTAAACGTAAGACTTCCATTTCATTTACATTCCCTTTTGGTGCTAAGAATTTATTCCCTTTAGTAATCATCATACTCATCATACAAGATCACATTAGTCTCTTCTAGACCCCTATGTTAAAATCTTATCATAAATTTCTCATAGGAATTCATGAGTGAGAACTACCTTTCACTTTAGAAAACCACGTACAAGTGAGTAAACCTTTCACTTAACACCTTATCGTAATCGTAAGAATCTACTTTAATCATATAATGATCATATCATGACATGCATACATAATTCATGTCTAAATCAATGTCTTAGGGTTAAAGATGATGAATACCTAGCATTACATCACAACCACAAATTAGACATAGAACCATTACTATCTAATAACTAATAATTCACAATTGAATCCAAGAAGAACCAATCAACATACCTTCTTGCCCCTTCCAAGAACCTTCATACTTTCATTAAACAAGAATACATAACCAATTACATAAACAAGGTAAATTCAAGAAGCAATTACATAATTAACAACAATGTATTCAATCTACATGTTCATGATCTTCACAATTCATCATATCAATTCAAGGTTTTCATGAAATTGGGGGAAAGACATGGGTCTAGGGAAGTCTCATAGGAAGTCATCAATTAATCATAAATATATACTTAAAAAACATTAATTCATCATAATTTATCACAACTAATTCATAATTTTATTTTCAAAGAAGACAATGTGACAGGAAAAACCCTACTTTTGGGAGATTTAGGAGTTATCTTTTTGAAGGGACATCTTGGGGAAAAGAATCCCAAGAGTGAAAGAAATAATACCTTAAATATGAATCACCACGAAATTGAGTAGAAACTTGATGAATTTGGTCTTCTTTTTAAGCCTTCAAAGCTTCTTCAATGGAGGATGAGTAGAGAGAGAATAAAGAGAGAAGGGAGAGCTTTTGGGATTTGTTTTGGGGTTTTGATTTGAGTGAGTAATTGTGAGGGAACACTGAAGGAAAATGAATATGTAACCCTCCCATAAAATACCCAAAAGACCCCTCACTTAAGTTGACCATTTAATGAACTCAAACTTGAATTTAAATTTCAGATTTTTCGTCGGAGAACAATTCCGCGTCGCTGAGCTATTCCCGCAAGATTTCCAAGAATAATTTTTGAAAAAGAATAGTCTGCGATGTGTACGAGTCGCAGACCAAGCTTTTGGCTTTGGGTGCGCCAAGTCAGCGACGCGGACTTGCTCCCTCTAAGCACAAAAAGTGCTGCCTCTTGGCAGCTTGCTTGATTCAAAGTGAGGTCCCTTCTCGGACACCTCGGGCGATCCTTGGGGGGGCGGACCTGGATGCTTTAACCCTATATACATTATTTCACCTATTTAAATACTTTTTACAAGTTATAGACTTCATACAACACTGCCAAACCTTCCCAAAACCTAAGGACGTTCACTAGTTCAATTTTGCTAGTTTTCGGACGTCATGGTCGTTTCTTAGTGTTTTGGTTCTAACACTTCTTAGACACGCTTATTACACTTATTTAGGTCTAATATAATATTATTCATTTTGTGAAGCTCTAGTCTAGGTCATATAATTTCCGAGGTGTGTCAGTAATGTTGATCGAGTTCAGTGTAATGTGCTTTTTGGTACTAAAATTATGGAGGTTCGATGTTATGTGTTAATTGTTGATTCATATGTTGTATTACTTATATATTCATGAATGTTTTACTAAATTAGCATGAAATCTTTATTTATATTAAAATGTACCCTTTTGCATGATTTTTCATATGCCATACTTAGTACAATGTTTCTACTAACCCCATACTTTTCTATACTCTATAAGTATATGTTGGAGGCAAGTTAAAGGTTAGAAGGCAATCTTGGGAATCGACTCTCTTAATACTAAGTATGTCCTCATATATCCGTGGGCATAGTCTTTATTTCTCTAGTTTTTTTTAAGACTTATTATGTATTTTTCTTTCAAATGTAAAGGGCCGTGTCCCTAACATATTTATGTCGTGTCTTTCATTTGGCTTGTGACGATGAGACTATCCTTTACTATTTATAAATTATGTTTTCCTTATTATTATTTATCGTGAAAAGTTTTAATTCCACACTAATTTTCATGTCTTATGTAATAAATAATAGGTAAGAGGCTAGTACAAGACCTTCGAAAGGTCAAGTACGCCTTGTTCCAACGTAAGGGTTGCCCTAACTTCTAGGGTGTACTTGCGGGTCGTAACAAATGTCCTTCTCCTCAACACACTTACATGTCTCATGAGTTCATACACAAGCAATGCACAAATGTCAATTAATTTTAAATGAGAATTTCTCAACTTTTAACCAAAACATGCTCATATTTCCTTCCTAGTGAAGTCAAAATGGCAAATCACATCACACACATTATAACAATAGGAAGTCACATAACATACTTTAAATTTCTAACATAACACTAGCTTCCATAAACATACATCAATGAGGTAAATTCATACAATTTATAGGAACACACAAGGACACTAGCTAGACATGCCTTCACTTTTCAAGAGTGAGCCTACATTGTTACTTCCCAAACCATAAAAGTCACATAATTTTCAAGAGACTTATCATTTTTCATTTTAAGTATACCCACTTTCTCATTGATGTCTTACAACACCATACATTAAGAGTGAATTCAAACATGCTTATTACCTTATCTCATGAAGTTAAATGCACAACTAGTATATCAAGATGCACAATCAACATGAGAAAACATGAATTTGACCAAAATCCTTTTTCATGCAATTTAGAGTCTTCAAAACATGCATAACATAGTGTCAATTAAAACATACTTATGGAGAACATGTAACTCATACTTTTATGCAAGACTACTATCATGAACAAACTTTTAGGAACTCTTTGTTTGAAGCTCAAGTAAGAATAGAAGAACAAGATACACATATGTACCACCTTACTACTCACATCACCATCCCCCACTTAAGGTAAAATCATTTAAGAGAAACTTTAATCCACCTTAGGAGAACTTTAACTTACCAACTCTAATAGCTAAGCACATCACCCCACTCTTGGGATCTAAGCTTAAGCAAACTCTCCATCAGTATCACCTAAAAGTGATTTCCAACATAAAGAAGTTTAAAGAAACTCAACATAGGAACATGAAGTTCACTCTAAACCTCACCATCTAGGCACATTATCCCCCACTTGGTGTAAGCATAATCACATCATGCCCTTAAACACCAAGGTAAAGGCAAGTAAAACCAACCTATATACTCCTCACACAAGAAGGTTTAACATCATTGAGGCTTCTGCCTCATAATCTCACATCAAAGAGCCTACTAACTCAATCATCAAGGGAAACACCTCAAGCCCAATCATTCCTCTAAGTTCAACACCTAAAGGAAATCCATAAAAATCAAGTTAGGTCATACTTCCCAACCACATAAGTCCTCAACTATACCATGAATACCAAGGGTCATAAAAACCTTAAGGGAAACAACATAGGAGACATAACCATAAGGTCTCTTTCTTTTCTTTCAATACTAGGGTAAGGTAGCTTCTAGGTCATTCCAACCCACATCATGACCCTATAAGGTAAGCACACTACCTTCACTTCTAGGATCAAGCCTATACAAAATACTCCAATCCATACAAGGCAACCATGAAGGTTCAGACATATACAAAGGCAACATTTAACCATTACACATATATAAAGTCAACATGCATCTTTAGCTATTTGCCATACTTCTTCAAAGCATTTCAAGCCTAAACCATATCATTCGACTATCAACATACAAAACCATATAGAAACTCATTATTCCTAAAGGAAACTCATTTTAACCATATCATAAGATAAATCTCCACATAACATGTCATTTCACATAGATCTCATATATAGCCACAAATGGCATCACATCAACGAAGCATGCCAAAATTCACCTTCACACAGACTCATCAAACCATAAAACCAAGATAATCATCAAAACTCACCTTTTATCCTTGAAACATAGTGATACCATTTTATCCACGAAATCACATCTAAAAGACCACCATACAAGAAAACATAAGATAGAGAGCTTATAGAGTTAAGTTCTATGGAACGACATGAGAATGATGAAGAAGGGAAACTCTATCATCCTATAGTATCTTGATCATGGATGTGTCGCGACTCACCACCAAAGAACGAGACTCCACTAGACATTGCAGTAACTGACTTTGGACCCTAAAACCACTTTTATAACCTCATGATCTTATACCACATTTGTCACGACCGGGGAGCACCCCCTAGAAGTAACATGGCGTACTTGACCTCTCGGAGGTCTTATACAATCCCATAGTTATCATTCATCGCATTATCATGGGTAAATTTAGCAGAAAATCTAAAATTTTCATAGCTCATCATACACTAGATCATCACTTTCAGTTTACATATAAAATATCATATTTACATAGTTAGACTCTAAAGTCTCTATGCCTTCTTATACTCAACATCATTAGAGTATATTAGGGACACGACCCTTATAATATAAATTATAACTAACTGTTATATGACTTGAATAAAACTTGACATGGGTAATCCTTGAACTTAAGGATCCCTTTCCTTGAGCTTGGAATGAACATATAAAGCCCTTCACCTTAGAGACATCCTTTAAGAATCCATAACCTACACTTTGTGTAAAAAAAGGTGATGAAGAATGGTATTAGTACCAGAATGCACTAAGTATGACAACCATGCAAAAACATGCCTTTAAAGGAGATATTTTACTTTGAAACCATGCATTATGCCTTTTTGTGAAAACTTCATAAAACTTGTTACAATAAGCATCATAACATTTACATACTTAATATAGACATATACAACGGTCATAGCATCATATAATCCATATAATGCACTTAAGCCACAACCACAGTGAACTCATCCAATTTACAGTAACCTCCCTTTTACTTATAGTAACCTCTTTTTTTCTTCTTAACTCCTTAACTTCCCAAGTAACCCTCTAGTAATAATTGGTGCAATGTATAGATAATGTCCCATTACACTATCCACACTCAAGCATCACCTTAAGGACACAAGGTAATCATACATACAACCTTCATTAATCATCAAACATACATTCAAAGAACCATTTCATATAATAAGATATATAATTCACATTTGACTCAACATACTTTATGGACCACATAGAAGAACTCATTACAAGACCATATACAAGTCAAGACTTCCAACATCATCATAGTAAGTCAATACTCAATATTAACATACTTGGTCTTCACTTCACGAAGACATCATAGAACCCTACTCATAATCTGATTCTAATAATACTAGTGCAATGTACATGCAAATTTCCATAACCTCACACATACTAACTAAACCTACAAAGAGACTACAAAACTTAACATGTACTTGATACATCAACCCTTGGGGAGTTTTGCCCGGACGTTTCCAATCCAAATATACTCTTACACATGTTAATAACCCCTCACATAAAGTTCAACCAAAAACAACACGTAAAACTTGATGAAACACACTAAGGCACACAATGACGTTTGAAGGCAAACCTTTCGAACGTCATGGACGTTCTTGGACGTTTGACCTCCAAACTTCACCAAACTTTAGACACTGCCTCTTAATATAATTATAGATCATTTTAGGACTTTAGAACATCATGAAACACGTGTTAGCCTCTAGTTTAACCTATGTCTCTTTTAAGAACGCTACATTTTCCCCAACATGGACAACATTCGTCCTCGAATAACACTTGCTTCACTTTAGCCACTTTCAATAGGCAAGAAACTCAAGACTAGCAGCAAATAACCATACCACACAATACACAATACACCTTTTAGGATGAACACTAATTTCACATAATTAAGAGACTCAAAACACAACAAGAAGATAGAAATAAATCTACGACTCATCATGCCACAAGACTGACATTGTTCATTTCATATAAGAGGAACACCTTATCCAAAAATTACCATGCTCATATACGTCAACTCTATGCACATCATAACCATTTTCCATGAAAACACACTTTAGGCAATATTCCAAAATCTTTAGAGTTAACTGCCAAGACCTTAAAGTGAAACATGCTTAAATTTTAAAAAATGCATTCTTAGGCAATTTATGATGAAAGCATGACAATATGAGAGACAAAACCATATAAATTCGATTTACAACATAATCATAATTTCATAAAGTGCACAATCCAAGGGATCAATGAAATTCAATTTCAACAAGACTACTAATCACAATGCAACATGCAACATACTACTATGACATTCTATCTCTCAAGCTTGAATAGAATAGAAGAGAAGAGACAATAAATAACAACTCTACTACTCACCATACTCCCCCACTTAGAAGGAACTCATAAAAACTAAGCAAATAATATTATAACTTACCAACATCATCTTCATCATTTCGATTTGTTCCTTTGGCTCGGAGAGCATAAAAGCGATTCTTCCTTGGAACATCACCATCCGTAACACTTGGAGGAACTTGCTTAGCCTCTTTTGCTCTAGCCACAATAGAAGGACAATTCATCACCTTATGTCCATCCTTACCACAACTAAAGCAACCATGGGTAATGGCTAGAAACTTCCCAAAGTGCTTCTTCCCACAAGTAACACAAGTACGCTTGTCCCCTTTACAACCGCTATCCCTCTCAAATTTGATTATTGGATCCACCTCTCTTAAACTTCCTTGAGATCCTACTAAGTTTGGACTTCTCAATGGATTGACCATACACCATAAGCCTAAATAAGTTCATGTCACTATGAAGCATGGACGTACGACATTCTTCTTTCACAAGGTAGGCAACACCGGTCACAAACCTACTCATCTCATTCCTTAGGTTAGACACCAAGTATGGAGCATGCCTAGACAACATGGTGAACTTCGAGGAATACTCCTCAATACTCATATTTCCTTGCTTGAGATTAATGAACTCTTCAACCTTCACCTCCCTCATCTCACGGGGAAAGTACTTTTCTACGAAAGCCTCCTTAAACTGTTCCAACTCTATGGGACCTGACTGAACTGGACTATTATCTTTCCATTGAGTATATCATACTTGAGAAACATCTCTCAATTGGTACCAAGTTAACTCCGCCTTCTCCATTGAAGTCACTCGCACTCAACACCATGTGCACACTATCAAGAAGATCTTGGGGATCCTCTCCCACCTTAGAGCCATGACAGATAGGAGGATTCATCCTCACAAAGTCCCTCAATCCAGAGGTCATAATACTCTCCAAAGCATTCCTACCCAATGTCTATAGTCACATGAGTGGTCATAGCTCGGGCTAGAGAAAGTAAAGCATCCGTAATCTCTCCTAGTCAAGTCCGGAGGAATCACCAGAACCTCATCCCCTTGACCCCCATTTGGAACCTGAAAAACATGAGGAACTTGAGCACCTTGTGGAACTTGTATGAGCTTTCTCAACTTGCTTAACTTAGGGAGGAATTTCCTCATTCACCCTCCTATCTTCAACCTTTCTTGCCTCCATCCTTTTAGTAGTCATCTCCTATAAACACAAGGAAAAACATTAAGAAGGACACTCATAACCTTTTACTCTACGGCACAATACAAGAGTAGAAAAGAAGGAAAACTCTATCGTCCTATAGCCTCTCGCTCATGGATGTGTCGCGACTCAGACTAATGAACAAGACTCTACTATACGTGGCTTTTTGAGACTTTTTGATACCTAAATTCTACTTCATAGCCTATGCTCTGGTACTAAGTTTGTCACGGCCCGCAAGTACACCCTAAAAGCTGGGGAAGCCCTTGGGTCGAACACGGCGTACTTGACCTCTCGGAGGTCTTGTAAAATCCCTTAGACATCATTCATTGCATACATGTATGAAAAGTAGTGCGGAATTAAAACTTGTAACACGAATAATTTCTCAAAACATCTTTCATATAAAAGGATAGAAAATACTAAGTCTCAATATACGCCATTCTTACACAGTAGAATACTTGGGACACAGCCCATACAATGTGAATATAGAAAGCTATTGTCTATTACAATATTTTATTGATGAAAGAAATCTAAAGATAGTAACATCCTTGAATCAAGTGAGGACATACCCCAACTTTTCTTGAAAGATTCCTAGTTTCCAAGCTTTGCTTCAAGATACCTCTCACCTACTATCCACACCTTTACATATAAACAAATAGTATGGAATCAATACAATACATGTACTAAGTATGACATAATGCATAAATCATGAGAAATGGACATTTGTGTCAAATATGCTCTTTTACAGTAAAACATGCTCTTTTATAGTAAACTCTATATCATAATATATAAGAACCACATATCACACCCACTTCACATATAAGGCACATATCACAAGAGAACATCAAGAACTCATCAAAATATATAACATGAGACCCTCCTACCAAAGTTGATTCTAAGGCTCTCTTGAGTGAGTTATGAAGGGATCGCCCATACAATCCTTTCACACACACCTAATTGATCCTTTAGACTACCTAAAATAAGATTATTCTCATTTGATTAATCAAACGCTCCACCTGGAATTACTCTAATACTCACCTAAGTAAGACAAGAAGAGAACGACCATACACCCTCTCTAAGCATACCTAAGCAATCCTCAAAGATACTCTAGATACTTGCCTTTTCATTAACATACCTTTACTTATGTCATTATGTTCATTAAACCGCATAAGAGACATTCAACATTCAAGGACTTTCATGTAATGGTCTCGGAGAAGACCTAGGGAACTCACATACTAACATCTTCAAAGCCTAATTGTGCAATGTATAAATAGCGTCTCATTCCACTACTTAAACTTCATAGAACTTCTCCAACACTAGTAGGCATCCCATATGATGAGAATGGGAAATAACATACATAGAACATACTAGCTAGGCATGGAATCCAGAGTCATAAACCTACTCCGATTGAGGGTGTTCTACTTGCCAATGGTAGAACTAGTACATATCCCATGTAGGCACATGATTGAGGAATATAAAGGGTTTCTCTGTACTCTAGCCTTCTTATTTACTAGAGCTACTACCCAAGCATACTCACTCGGTGCTAGCCTTTATTCTCATAGATTATTTCAATAAAGAAGTATTATGAAGAGGTTTCATATCTTGTTCATGACCAAATCATAACACACCTTACCAAAGCGGGTCCACTAGGGCTGCCTACAAAGGCTAAAAGGATAACTCAATAACTCTCCGAACAATGATTTCATGCCGTTCCAGCCAATCAACATTATGTCCACCATTCACACAAGAAGGATACTATTACGGATTTCTACTTCAAGGATATCTTAACCTTCTTTCAAAAGATTCCACATAAATGGCCTCTTTACTATATTCAATACTATATTCCAATCATACACATACATTCGTGATAAAGGTTCTTTAGCTTACTAAGTAAAGGTTTCATATGCACATTCTTCATATATCAAGTAAGGGACACAATTCTACCAAAACAAGACACACTTTATTATCTTCTTAACACATGTACAATATCATTCAAGTAGCATATAGGGCCAACTAGGCATACTCACAAGCACTTTACACACTTACTATAGAACATCAATATAATTCATCACAAGGCTCATATTACCACTTAAGAAGTTTCACACTTCAATAGCAAGTATTCACACATATGGCATCCCTATACCCTATTATGATCACCTATATTCAATTAGGAGAATCCATACTTCATTTCATAGATACACATAACTCATATAAGCCTTCACAATGATCAAATAGCCAAGTAATAACATGATAACAACATAATACATAAAGAAATGCCGACGAGGCGACATTGTTTCACAATTCATAAAGTAATGGTGACGAGACCACATTATCTCAAGTATAGCACATAAGCACCGCCACCATAAGTGGACCATACCAATCAATACAATTCAATACCAATTATAAATAATATAGAGAGGTTAGGTCATCTTACCACCATTCCATCACCATCATCAACAATCCTTAGTCATTCAAACCAATTAAATTTACAAAGGCTTTTGACAATAGCCATCAACACAATTCCAAACCAACTATCCAACAATATGCAATATGAATATAATCCAATCAAGGCAGCCTATAACAATTCAACTATGATCTGTACGTAAAGCAATATCCCAATACAATCTACGCATGAATTCTAGGAAGGCTTAAGAAAGCATCCAACTAATTTTAGGAATGATAGGTGAAATACTCAACTTGCCCTTGAGCTGGCCGAGACACGTGCAAAATATTAGTAGGTGCCATCGACAGACCAGCATAGACGGGTCGTGGTGGCAACCATCAATTGGATAAGAGACTCTTACATTAGATCTCAATCTCCAAATCTAAGTCCCAACCTACGCTCCTCATCGACTGGCCTACTGGTTGTCGATTGCCTCCGTCTGTAGGGATGGTTTTGACAGCTTTGGCTCTTGAGTTGGGTCCTCCTCAAGGACCCCTTGGTTGGTCCTTGAGGATCTTTTTCCGGAAGTTTCCCACTCAATTAGACTCGTAAACATGTTAAGTACCTCTCACATAAATTTCATCCAAAACAAACACGTAAAACTTGATGAAACATAATGAGGTAGACAAGAACGTTTCAAGGAAAACCTTTCGAACGTCATGGACGTTCTTGGACGTTTGACCTCCAAACTTCAACAAACTTTAGACACTGCCTCTTAAAATCATTAATGACCATTTTAGGACTTTAGAACCTCCTGACACATGTGTTAGGATCTAGTTTCATCTAGGTCGTTGTTAAGGACTTTACACTTAGTACATGCAATGTACTAATTCCATATATTTTGTCTATATCTAAAGTTGTAGGTGGAAGGTCAGAGGCATATTGAAGCAAATATTGGAAACTATGACTCTTTCTAGAAAATTTGGGGTATGTCCTCACTTGATTCGAGGACATTACTATCTTTCATTTCTTTTTCTTAAAGCATTGTAATAGAATAAGTTTATGTATTTGATATATGGGTCGTATCCCAAATATTCTTGAGTCTAAGATTGCTGTATGTTGAGACTTTGTATTTCTATCATTTTATATGAAAGATGTTTTGAAATATTATTCGTGTGAAAAGTTTTAATTCCATACCACTTTTCATACATGTATGCAATGAAGGATGTCAAAGGGCTTGTACAAGACCTCCGAGAGGTCAAGTACGCCGTGTATTTACCCAAGAGTGCTCTAACTTCTAGGGTGTACTTGCGGGTCGTTACATTCCTTATCATAACCCACTTCATAATTAACACTTAAGTTCTTCATAACATATGATAACTATGCCCGTAGGCCACCTCAATGCATACTTGTGATATGCATATGAGACATCCTATTCTACCTCAAACACTAAGCATATCTTGAAGTCACCCTATCAGCATTCATTACCTTTTGATGTCACTAATAAACCTACTTCTTATTGACAAATAACTATCATCTTAAGCCAATAATGTCATGGAAAGAAACCATATCAACTACCCAAGCTAAACATACATCTCATAGAGGTCATGTCATAGGTAGCTTCAAGTCATACTTGTACAATGTATAGATGGAATCACATACTACCATCCATACTAAGTACTCCTCTAGACTAACCTAATCCAAGCTTACTTATCTTGCAACCTTGTCTATTAAGCTCAACATGGTATCATAATAGACCTACAACCATGGAAATCATAATCATACTAACCAAGCTAACTAAGCAAAGATACAACCATCCTAACTACCATGCAACCAATCATGTAGATGCAAGCTAATCCATAGGAGAGCATAAATCCTCAACCCTAAGCTATCATGAGAAACTAATCTCAAGCTATTTTATGAAATACACCTTGCATGCTAATCAAACTACCATTAGGAGAGTATATGCCTTTCTCCTAAAGCTACCATGAAACGGTTTTGGCCAAACCAAGTCAAGCTAACATGATCAAGTATCCTTACAACACAAAAGCAAGCTAATCATGAGAGAGTTTACTTCCTCCATCCCAAGCTACTATGAAGTTCATCACCTCAAGCTACCATGAGTAATTCAACCAAAGCATTCATGAGACTTCCACATCTCAAGCTACCATGAGTATTTCAACTCAAGCCTCCTTGAGATTTACTATCCCAAGCTACCCTTGAGACCTACCATCGAAAGCTATCATGAGATCCACCATGTCAATCCATCACGAGATCCACCATTTGAAGCTATCATAACAATTCACATCTCAAGTTGTCATGCCTTTGTCTCATCTCACAAAGTCTATTATACATGAAGTGATCATACAATCCATGTTCAATCTAATCTAGTTCATCATGTCTTGATTCATTTTAGGTTCGTAGGTCAACCTAGAATTCATCTAAGTGAGTGAACTTACTTTTCCTATAATGTTCATGTCTAACTGTAGAATGTAAAGAAACCATCATCACAATCCAAAGCCCTAGCTTCAATGACATATGATCCCATAAAAGATTACTATCTATGTTAAATTACATGCTTACTCATTCAATTTGATCATTAGGAGGTAAGTCTAGGCATACATGATCACCTAGGTTCAATTCCTACTTTACAAGTCAAGACCAACCTAGATAAATTACGCCTAGTTATAGCGTATTGGAGATTTAATCATGATTACATAACATATAATACAATTGTATTAAGAAGATCAACTTAGAAACTTCATCTAGCCTCTAATGGCCAAAAGCCTCCATGATCATCTTCCACATCAATTACTACAATTCACCATGAAAACTTCATGACAACATCATATAATAATCATATGAAAATAATTGAATGCTACCCACTATATTGGAATCACAATCAAGTCTTACCAACAATGCAATCACAACCCTCTCTTTATTGGGGTTGTTTGGATTCACAATTAAGGAAAACTAGGGGGAATCCTGTAACAACCCAAAAATTATTATGCTAAGTAATTCCTAAACGTACCTACAATGCCTAGATTAGGTCGGGTCCACACGGCTTGATGGGCGTGGAACCATACCTCACAACCTATGCACCAGCCAAGCCAACTAACTTGGTGAGTTAGTTGAGCTAGGCAAGATTGGGTCCAGCCATGTAGGGCACCCGAATATTAAGATTCACCCGGATGAGTCTTAACCGGACTTGAAAGGGGTAATATTAAGTTTGGAGGGCCTATGGGTAAAATGGTCTTTTCCAGGCTAGGGGTAGTATTGTAATTACCCTAAGTATTTAATTAATTAATTAATTAATATAAAAAGGTGGACAATTCGGGTAGGGTTGGCCGAATTTGACCTTTTTCGCAAGTTTGGCTTCACCCGGGTTCGATCCTTCGTGGAAGCAATGTTAAATCTAATTCATTTATATTAGTTATCTGATTTAAGTAAGGGCATGATTAGTCATTACACCTAAGCATTTAAAGAATCAGATTTTTAATAATAACTGGCAATGAGTCCTAGTTTGACTAAGTCTTCAACTAAGACTCCTACTCCTAAGCTTACTATAACATTTTTTCACTCTCATTCTCACGATTATCCACTCTTTTTCTCAGGACAATTTACTCTCATTCTCACGTTCATTATCAGTAAAAGAACAAAATCAAAAGTTCATCACTATTGAAGAACTTGAACGCTAAAACTCAAAAGAATAAATCTCAAAAGATAAACTAAACGAAAAACGAAAAGCAAAAACATTGTTCTTGACGGGTTATGCCTGAAGTTTGGTGGTGAGGCTTTGGTGTCGTGGGATTTGGCTGCCATTGGAGCAGATTTAGAGGGTTTTGATCGACAAAAGGTATTGGTTTTCTTCCTCTTGGTCCCTTTCCCAAGAGACCCTAGGATTCAGTTGAATTCTAATCTGAAAACTAGGAATGTTCCCCGTTGCATGTCCGTGTCACTAGCTCCCATCGATTTTTTAGGTTGGGTATGTTTTGCTAGTAGAACTTAGGGATGTGATGTGTTTTTGTGATGATTTTGTTCATTTATGTATGTTCGGATTTCTGTGAGTAATAAGCATGCTTTCCAAAACTATGTGTTAAACGTGTGTGTGCATAGTGTGTACCGTGACTTTGGTCACGGGTTGAAGTGTGTAATATGCATGTTAAATTCTTGTGTTTTGTATGCAATTACTTGAAGTAAATCGTGATGTTCATAAGTGGTGTAATGTTGCTGAATTGAGTGAAACCTATTGATCAAATGTAACCACGAAAATACACAAAATAAACGTATGAAATGTCCAATGAATTGTCCTAAAATCTACCATATAAAATGTTGAGGAAATGGACTGGAAAGCGTGATCAAATTTCCAGACTTGCTGGAAATTTGTTTTCAGCTAAGTTACTTGAAGAATTTGAGAATTATTTTTAAAAAAAAAATAAGTGGGGCCATCAAGGATTGAACCCGAGACCTCACTATATGAAGGCTGCTGAAAAATTTAATATTTAAAGTGAGGTGAGGGGGATTCGAAATAGGGTAAGGCTGGTGAAGAATAAAACAAAAAGGGAATATAAATAAAATGAGGTGTGTAGGGATCGAACCCACAACCTCTCGGATAGATAAGGAAGTTAGGAGAAAAATTAAATCAAAGAAAAATGAGGTTGTGGGGGATCGATCCCACATCCTCTCGGTCTAAACGGAAAAAATAAGGAAAGAAAGAAAATAAAAGGAATGTGGGCGTGTGGATTCGATCTTGGGTCCCAAAGCCGAGATGTTTAAGACAAAGTGAAGAAACAAAAGAAAGGAAGTGTAGGTGTGGGGATTCGATCACGGGTCCCCAAGCCGAGAATTCTAAATAAAAAATTTATAAAAAAAGACTAAGTGTTATACAAGGGATTCAAAATTGGGTTCCCTTAACGAATTCCGTATTGATACATATCTTACGTGATTAAATATTTAATGAATGCTGCCTATAGGAATCGAAATTGAGACCTTGACATACTTACAAGATGCATAAGTCTTGTACCATATAATCTTGGGTAAGTATAAGTCACTTAGACGAATTACGAATGAAGCCTCGTGGCTTGTACGTATGGGTTCATAAGTCAAGCATACGTTAAAAGTAAGTGAACCAAAGATGTATGTGATGAATTGATGTGACCCAGGAGGGTTAAGTAAGGGTGTAAAACACACTAAAAGGCCAAGTGCATTGGCATATAATGAAATGAACATTCACGTAAAAGGGGTGAGTAATTATGATGAGGTAATATGCTAAAGTTAATGAATGTGGTGAAAACATGATAAGAGGCTAATGTGAAAGATGAGATCAATCTCAGATGAGCCTAAGTAAGTGTTACCAATAACGTACTCATCTATGAGAGTGTAAAGTTAATGAAGAGACTAGTCTCTAAGAAACACTCTAATGAAAGTATTGAGATTAATACACACTTAATACTAATGATGAGATGAGAAATCATCTAATGAGCAATGATGCCCTCATGCTAGAAGCCAGCTTCTATGATGTGTGAGATGAATGTAATAGAACTTTAACCGAAGCACCGATAGGCTAGCTATGAGTCGCGATTCCTTATTTCGGGAAGGCAGAGGTTCGTGTAAATCTCATGAGATGAGACTGTTCGCTTAGGCGGGTATGGGTCTCCTTATATCTCCTAGTCTTTGAACCTATGTAGCCAACATAGGGATCTAGGAGGGTTCAATTCCCTATATACGCTAGCATGTTTTGGTTTCACTTTGGCCTTTGATTCTACCTTTTTTTGGTGTGGGGTAGACACTGGATTTCATGGACCTCACATGATCTATGTCGGTTAAAGTTAAATTTTCCAAAGAAAGAATAAGGCCAGCCTCAGTAATGCACAAAATGAAATGAATGATACCAAAGGTGTTTGGTTAGGATAATCAAGAGGTGAACTAGACTCAAGTAATGACACTAGGTCGTTCTTGATCATTGTACAGTGAACTCGATGAGAGTCTTAAACTACATCCTAGGTATAGCTGGTGTTTGTACCAGCCTATGAATGAATGAAACGAATGAAAGTGAAGTATGTATGAATGAGTGAAGCAGACTCTGTGTCTGCTAAAGAAGCCTCCCTAGTTGACGTCCCACATGTTGAGCCCTTATTTTGGGAATTCGTAATCTTAAGTCCCTGATTCCAAGGACTCATGGCATATGAACGAATGATATCTGGTATATGTATGTGCTATATGAAATATGTTATGTGCTGTGTGCAATATGAAAATAATGATGATGCATGTTACTCTCATATCATGACTTTCCTAATCCAATTTGGCAAGTCCAACTGACTGGGCTTTCTATAACTCATATCGTTAGGAGAGAGCTTTCCTTAATCATGCATGTCCTTGGTGTGTACTTGCATACACCCATACTTAGTAGAAGTGTGTACTAATCCCATACAATACTCTACTTTTAGGTGCTGGTGCAGGTGGACGCTAGAGCTTACGAGACTACGTTGAAGCTATCCGGACGTGGAGCATTCATTCGGACTTTTTTGGACCTCATGCTTTCGAGGATGCTTATATCTTATATTCTAGCGTAGATGTAGGCATGAGCTAGTGGAGGATGTTCCACTAGCGTTTCTTTCTTACTTATTTCAGACGTTGTATTGGTGCCATTTTGGCAACTTTATATTTATGCAGTTATGAACTATTTCCTTAATTTGATTTTCTCATTATTAGATGGGTGTGGTGAACTGATGTGACATAATGAAATTCTTACTATAAAGTCTATGTATACTTCAAAGCAAACAAAAGTTTTAAATTTTTCATGAAAATTAACCAATATGATGTGATGATGACGTATGTAGGCTTGTCTGCGACCTCTGAGATGTCAACGACGCCGGTTTCGGCTAGGGTCTAGACCCCGGTTGTGACAAACGTGGTATTAGAGCATTAGGTTAAGTTCCAAGGATAATAAGTTCACATCAACCACATCTAGTAGTTTCTAACTTATGGTAGTGAAGTGCACCACTAACATGAATTAGAGACTGCATGATGCGTAGGAAAGTGTCCCTTCTTCTGATCTTATCGTGATTTTCTTAATGTCTGATTTCTTGGTGTTATAAACGTATCTAACATCAATTCTTATGTTTTCAGAAAATGAACTCAAGGGGAAACGCTGGTCGGGGAAAAGTAGGAGAAGCTGCTGGGGACAACCAAGTTCCACCTCAAGCTCCAGCTGCAGGAGTGGCCATGTCAGTTAACCCTGCTGGGTTGACTGATGCGGAGGTGCGAACAATTTTGGCATAGATGGATCAAGCCATCACTGTGTAGGCTCAGGCTATGACGGCCCAGTCCAACAGACACGAGGTTCAGCGGGAGAACCCACCTGCCCACAATATGGCGAAAAAGTTGCGATATTTTATGAGGATGAATCCTCCAATATTTACAGGATCTAAGACTGCCGAGGATCCTCAGGAGTTTGTGGAGGAGGTCCAGAAGATTCTGGTGGTGATGGGGGCCACGGAGATTGAGAAAGTTGAGCTGGGCTCGTACCAGCTAAAGGATGTTGCACATGCTTGGTGCAAGATGTGGCAGGATAGCAGGGCGTTGGGCGGATGTCCGATCACATGGGAGCTGTTTAAGATAGCCTTTCTGGAGAGAGAGAGATGAGAGAGGCTAAGGTTGAGGATTTCATCAACCTTAAGCTGGGCTCGATGACTCTCAGGGAGTATTCTCTGAAATTCGTTAAATTGTTCAGGTATGCCACTTCTCTTGTGTCGAACAGTAGGGATGAGATGAGAAGGTTCCATACAGGAATATCAAAGGAATTGGAGGAGGATTGTCGGGCTGCGATGCTCCATGACAGCATGGACTTGTCCAGGATGATGGTGCATGTACATCAGGTTGAGGATAGCAGAAAGAAGAGGAGAGTCCGTGAGGTCAGGAGGACTAACCCTTCTGACCAAGCAGGTTCCAGCAGAGGTGGTGGCAGGAGCACTTTTGGAGTTCGTGATCAGTCCATATTTAAGAAGGGGCATCAGAGTTCAGGGAACTCTAGCTCTCAGAGGAGTGCAGCACCCAGAGGAGGCAGACCCGAACCCAATAAGGGCAATGGAGGTGATGTGCAGCATCCCAGAAAGGAATGTGGCAAGTGTAGCCGTATTCACAGTGGATAGTGTAGAATAGGCACAAATGCCTGCTTCGGTTGCGGAAAGAGCGAACACATGGTTAGGGACTGTCCACAGAATAGGGGTCGGGCTGGAGGTAATGCTTAGCCTAGGACTAATCCCCAGAATGCTAGTGCAGCCGAGCCTCCTAAGAGAAACAGATGCTACGCCTTGAAGGGCAGGGAGGAGCAGGAGAAGTTTGTTGATGTGGTCACAAGTATGCTGCAAGTTTTCTCAACCTCTGTTTATGCTTTACTTGATCCAGGGTGTACGCTTTCTTTTGTGACTCTCTTGCTTGATCTTACTTTTGAAACACTACCTTAGGTTTTGCATGAGCCTATTGTAGTTAGTACTCCCTTAGAAGAAAATGTGAGAGCTGATAGGGTTCATAAAGACTGCCCAATAGTAGTATGTGGTAAGACTATGTTTGCTGACCTTGTTGAGTTACCCATGAATGACTTCGATATTGTAACTGGTATGGATTGGCTCCATAAATTTTATGCCTTAATGGATTACCGTAGTAGGGTTGTGAGATTCTGTTTCCCTAATGAAGTAGATCTGGTCTGGGAGGGGTACAATTCGAGTCGTTCACGTCCCTTGATTTCGAATATAAAAGCTAATAAAATGATGTCCAAGGGATCGTTATGCCATCTTGTGAGAGTCAATGATCTAGATCATGACGTTCCTTCCATAGACTCTGTGCCTGTAGTGAATGAGTTCCAAGATGTTTTCCTCGATGATTTGCGTGGGGTCCCTCCCCCTCGAGAGATTGATTTTGTTATCGACCTAGATCCCGATACCAAACCGATTTGAATTCCTCCCTATAGAATAGCTCCAGCTGAACTCAAAGAGTTGAAGCTACAGTTAAAAGATCTCACTTATAAGGGCTTCATTCAGCCGAGCATATCCCCTTGGGGCGCTCCAGTGCGGTTTATGAAAAAGAAGGATGGAACCCTTAGGATGTGTATCAATTATCTGCAGCTCAACAAAGTCACTATAAAGAACATGTATCCACTTCCCAGAATAGATGATGTATTCGATCAGCTCCAGGGGTCTAGTTTCTTCTCGAAGATTGATCTTCGTTCCGGGTATCATCAGATTAGGGTTAGGGATGAAGATATCCCAAAGACAACCTTTCATACCCGTTATGGTCATTATGAGTTCCTAGTCATGTCATTTGGTCTCACTAATACACCAGCTGAATTTATGGACCTCATGAACCGAGTCTTCTGTAAATACCTTGATTTTTTTGTCATAGTATTCATTGATGACATCCTCAGCTACTCTAAGACCAAGGAAGAGCATGAACAACATTTGAGACTAACCCTGTAGGAACTTAGACAACATCAGTTGTATACCAAATTCAGAAAGTGTGAATTCTGGCTTAGATCAGTGACCTTCCTGGGTCATGTTGTGTCTGATCAGGGTATGGAGGTGGACCCCAGGAAGACTGAGGCTGTTAAGAACTGTCCAAGACCTCTTACTCCCACCGATATCCATAGCTTTCTGGGATTGGCTGGTTAGTACCGCAGGTTCGTGGAGGTTTTTTCTTCCATTGCTGCCCCACTGACAGCTTTGACTAAGAAAAAAGCCAAGTTCGAATGGGCGGAGACTTGTGAGAAGAGTTTCCAGGAGCTCAAGGACAGACTCACTTCAGCCCAAGTGCTTACGTTGCCTAAATGTGGTGAGAATTACACTATTTATTGTGATGCATCTAGGGTTGGTTTGGGTTGTGTTCTTATGCAGGGTGGTAAGGTGATAGCCTATGCGTCCAGACAACTGAAGGTTCATGAGAAGAAATATCCCACTCATGACCTGGAGTTGGCAGCTGTGGTGTTTGCATTGAAGCAGTGGAGGCACTACTTGTACGGGGTGCATGTGGATGTTTTCACAGACCACAAGTGTCTCCAGTACGTGTTCACGCAGAGTGAGTTGAATCTACGTCAGCGGAGATGGTTGGAGTTGTTGAAGGACTATGACATGAGTGTCCACTACCATCTAGGGAAGGCAAATGTTGTAGTTGATGCTTTGAGCAGGTTAAGCATGGGGAGTACTACCCACATTGATGATGGGAAAAAGGAGTTAGTGAAGGATGTACACATACTGGCAAGACCGGGTGTGAGGTTGATGGCTTCAACTAGTGGGGGTGTCTCAGTTCATCCTAGTTCTAAATCATCCTTGGTAGTTGAAGTCAAGAAGGTTCAGCATCTTGATCATGTGTTGATGGTCTTGAAGGACTCAGTGCTGATAAAGATGAATGAGTCCTTTACGTTGGGAGGTGATGGCATACTTAGGTACCAAGATAGGTTGTGTGTACCATATGTGGATGATTTGCAGACCGAGATTGTTGCAGAGGCCCATGGTTCCAAATATTTGATACATCCAGGTTCCACTAAGATGTATCATGACCTCAAGCAGATCTATTGGTGGGATGGCATGAAGAAGGATATTACTGAGTATGTGGCCAAGTGTCTTAATTGTCAGCAGGTTAAGGTGGAGCACCTTAAGCCTGGTGGTCTCACTCAAATGATTGAGGTTCCGACTTGGAAGTGGGAGGACATTAATATGGACTTTGTGGTTGTTCTTCCGAGGACTAGGAGACAACATCACTCCATATGGGTTATTGTGGACAGGATGAATAAGTCTTCCCACTTTATCCCTGTGAAGTCTACTTATAGGGCCGAGGATTATGCAAGACTCTACATTGATGAGATTGTGAGGTGTCATGGGATTCCTTTGTCTATCATTTCAGATAGAGGAGCTCAGTTCACTTCACATTTCTGGAGATCCTTCCAGAAGAGCTTAGGCACGAAGGTAAAGCTCAGTACTGCCTTCCATCCTCAGACAGATGGGCAGGCAGAGCGCACCATCCAGACATTGGAGGATATGTTGAGGGCGTGTGTGATCGACTTCAGAGGTAGTTAGGATGATCATCTGCAATTGATAGAGTTCTCATACAATAACAACTATCATTCCAGAATTGGGATGGAATCGTTTGAAGCACTGTATGGTAGGAGGTGTAGGTTTCCAGTTGGGTGGTTTGAGGTTGGAGAGTCATCCATTTTGGGTCCAGAGATCATTCATGAGGCCTTAGAGTAGGTCAGGTTGATTAGGGACAGGTTGGCTACTACATACAGTCGGCAAAAGTCTTATGTAGATAACAGGAAGCGGATCTTAGAGTTTGATGTTGTTGACCAGGTATACTTGAAGATATCACCCATGAAGGGGGTGATGAGGTTTGGTAGGAAGGGAAAGTTGAGTCCGAGGTACGTTGGGCCATACGAGATTCTACAATGTGTGGGTGAGGTGGCGTATGAGTTGGCGTTGCCTGCGGAGCTAGCTTCTGTTCATCGAGTCTTTCATGTCTCTATGTTAAAGAAGTGTCTTGGTGATCCAACATCGATTCTGCCTATTGAAGGTTTGGGGGTTGATGAAGACTTGTCCTATGAGGAGGTTCCTGTTGAGATTTTAGACCAGCGGCTGAGAAACAAGGAGGATCCCACAATGAAGGTATTGTGGAGGAACCATCTTGTTGAGGGTGCTACGTGGGATTCCGAGGCCGATATGAGATCCCGCTATCCTCATATTTTCGGCTCTTGAGGTTAGACTTCCTACTCTTAAGTCTAAGTTTCCTTATCTCCACTATTCTTGGTTATTGTTGCTTGACTATGTATAGTACTCATGTTATGATATGCTTGGCATTGTGCTAGATAATTAGAAGTGTCATTCGGGGACGAATGTTCCTAAAGAGGGGATAATGTAACAACCCAAAAATGATTATGTTATGTAATGCCTAAATTAGATTGGGTCCACACGGCTTGATATGCGTGGCACCAGATCTCAGAACCTATGCACCATCCAAGCCAACTAACTTGGTGAGTTAGTTGAGCTAGGCAAGGTTGGGTCCAGCCATTGTAACAACCGTAAAAATGGATATGATAAGTAATGCTTAATGTGTCTAGAATGCCTACAATTAGACAGGGTTCACACGTATTGATGCGCGTAGAACCACACCTCGGAACTCTTGCTACAGCCAAGCCAATTAACTTGGGGAGTTTTTTGAGCTTGTAAAGGTTGGGTCCAACCATGTTGGGCTCTCGAATACGAAGATTTACTCGAATGATTCTTTACCGGACTTAAAAAGGGAAAATCATAGTTTTGGAGGGTCTAGGGGTAAAATGATCTTTTTCCAGGCTAAGGGTTGTATCTTAATTACACTAAATATATAATTAATTGTTTAATTAATAAGTTGGAGGGGCAATTTTGGGAGAGAGGGCCAAAAATTAGCTCTTGAAGTGAAGTCTTGCTCCACCCGGGTTCGAACCTAGGTGGAAGCAATGAACTAAATTTGTTTTTAATTTAAGTTGGTAAATTAATGTAATTAATTTATATTTATTATTTATTATCTGATTTAAAATAAAAGGAAATCAAATTTTTAATAATTAAATAAAACCCTATTTGACTAAGTCCTAAACTAGACTCCTAAGCCTATTAAAACTCTTGTCTCCTACGCTCATCTCTCTCTCTCACGTCTCTATCACTCTCATTCACGTTCTCTCTGCCAAAATGACTTCAAAAAACAGTAGGTAAACCAAAATTCTTCACACTTGAAGAACTCAGCACGAAAATATAAGAAAACAAACGTTAATCAATCACGTAGGCAAAGAGAAGGTTTTCCATCGAGTTTGGTGTTGAACTTTTGGTGTTGGACGTGTGTTTGGAGGAATTCTTTGGTCAGAAAGTCGAGGGTTGAACGTCAAATAGGTGTGGGTTCTCTTCTCTCTTGGTCCCTTTCCCAAGAGACCCCTAAGGTTTAGACGAATCTATTCCGAAAACTAGGATTGTTCCCCATTGCATGTCCCTGTCACTAGCTCCCAATAAATCATAGGTTGGTTATGTTTGCTGGTAGAAAACTAGTGATGAAGTGTGTTTCCGTCATGATTATGTGTTTATATGTATGTTCGTAATTATGTGACTTATGTTGATGTTTTCCGAAAATGTAACTACGTGTTTTTGTGTGTGTTGCCGTGGCTATTGTTCATGGTTTAGGACTTGAAATGGCATGATAGTTCTTTATATTTCATATACACATGTTGATGTAAATCGTGATGTTCATATGAGTTGAAATGTGGCTGATTTGAATGATAATTTCTTGGCTAAACGAATCCATGAAAAATGCACCTAAGAACGTAATAAATGATCTACAAACTACCCTATGAATTTACGTATAAATGTTGAAGAAAGTAGGCTGCAAAATGTGATTAAACTTTTCCAGCATTTTGATGGTTTAGTTTCTGCTAATGTTTAGGTTTAGGAGAGTTGGAATATAATGTTTAAAACATGTGAGGTCAGTTGGGATTGAACCAAAGACCTCACTATAAGAAAGTTATGATTAAAGAATAGAAATGTGAGGCGTGGGAATTGAACCCACGACCTCTAGGCAGTAAAGGAGAGTTAAAAGAAAATGAAAAGAAAAGAAATGTGAGGCGTGGGAATTGAACCCATGACCTCTAGGAAGTAAAGGAGAAAGGAAAAATGAAAAGAAAAGGAATGTGAGGCATGGGACTCGAAGCCACTACCTCTAGGCAGTAAAGGAGAAAGGAAAAATGAACAGAAAAGGAATGTGAGGCGTGGGAATCGAACCCACGACCTCTAGGCAGTAAAGGAGAAATAAAAAATGAAAATAAAATAAATGTGGGGCGTGGGAATTTAACCCACGACCTCTAGGCAGTAGAGGAGAATTAAAAGAAAAATAAAGAGAGGCTGCGGGGTTTTGATCCCACAACCTCATGGTCTACACGAAAAAGGCAAGGAATAAGAAATAAAAATATATATAAGGGGATGTGGGGGTTCAATCCCACAACCCCTCGGCCAAGGAAGAGAGAGTTTAAAGAAAAGAAATTAAAAGAAAATGAGATTGTGTGGGTTTGATCCAACATCCTCTCAATCCCATTGAGCGAAAAATGAAGAGAAAAACTAAGGGAAAAATAAAATGAAGGTGTTGGGGCTCGATCTTGGGTCCCCAAGCTGTGTTGACCAATATAAACTAAATGAATAATGTAAGTGTTGTCCAAGGGATTCGAAATCGATTTCCCTTGCCCCAATTCCATATTGATACATACGTGATACGTGAATAAATGTTCAAAAATAATGTTGCCTACATAAGATCGAAATCAAAATCTTGGCATACTTACAAGATGCATAAGTCTTGTACCACATAATCTTAGGAAGATATGAATCACTTAAATGAACTATGAAGGAAGCCTCATGGCTTGTATGTATAGACCCATAAGTCTAACATACGTTTAAAAATAAGTGAACCTAAGATGTATGTAATAAAAGGATGTAAACCTAGAAGGGTTAAGTACGAGTGTAAAACACACTAAATGGCCAAGTGTATTGGCATACGATAAAATGAATATTATGTAATGAAATGATGAAACTCTAGAAGGGTTAAGTAAGAGTGTGAAACACACAAATGGCCAAGTGCATTGGCATATGATGAAATGAACATTCACGTAAAATGGGGTGAGTAATTATGAAGAGAAAATATGCTAATGTTAATGAATGTGGTGACAACATGATAAGAGGCTAATGTGAAAGATGAGAGCAATCTCAAATGAGCCTAAGTAAATGTTACCAAAACGTACTCACCTATAAGAGTGTAAAGTTAATGAAGAGACCAGTCTCTATGAACACTCTAATGAAGTATTGAGAATAATGTATACTTAATACTAATGATGAGATGAGAAATCATCTATTGAGCTATGATGTCCTCATACTAGAAGTCAGCTTCCATGACGTAAGAGTTAAATGAAATGGAACTTTATACTGAGCACCGATAGACTTGCTATGACCGGTGATGCCTTCTTTCGGGAAGGGCGGAGGTTCACGTAACTCTCATGAGATGAGACTGTCCGCCATGCCGGGTATGGGTCTCCTTATATTTCCTAGTCTTCGAACCTATACTGCCAATATAGGGATCTTGCGGGGTTCAACTCCCATGTACGCTAGCATGTTTATGGGTCACTCTGGCCGGTGATTCCACCTCTTTTTGGTGTGGGGGAGACACTAGATTTCATGATGCTGACATGATCTATGTCGGTTAAAGTTAAAGTTCCCAATGAATGAATGAGGCCAGCCTCAAATGGTGCACATAATGAAATTTATCATACCAAAGGTGTTAGGATAGGATGATCAAGAGGTGAGTTAGACTCAAACAATGACATTAGGTCATTCTTGGTCATTGCACAGCGAACCCGATGAAAGTCTTAAACTACATCCTAGGTATAGATGGTGTTCACACTAGCCTATGAACGAAATAAAATGAAGTATGTATGAATGAATGAAGCAGACTGTGTGTTTTATAGCGAAGACTCCCTAGTTGAGGTCCCATATATTGAGCCCTCATTTAAGGAAGTCTCAATGTCAAGTCCATGATTCCAAGATCTCATGGCATATGAATGAATGATATGAAAGATGTTATGTGTTATATGCAATATGATATGTGCTATGTGTAAGATGTTATGTGCTGTGTGAAATATGATATGTATGATGATGCATGTTACTCTCATGGAATGACTTTCCTAATCCAAATTTGGAAAGATCACTGACTTTCCTAATCCAAATTTGGAAAGCTCACTGACTTTCCTAATACAAATTTGGAAAGTTCACTAACTTTCCTAATCCCAATTTGGCAATTCCGCTGACTTGACTTTCCATAATCATGTTGTTAGGAAAGAGCTATTCTTACTCATGCATGTCCTTGGTGTGTGCTTGCATATACCCATACTTAGTACAAGTGTGTACCAATCTCATACAACTCTATATTTTTAGGTGCAGGAACAGGTGGACGCTAGAGCTTACAGGTTGACGTTGCAGCTATCCGGACGTGGAGCTTTCATCCGGACTTGGTAGGCCCTCATGTTTTTGAGGATTTCTACCGTTACTATCTAGCTTAGATGTAGGTTTTAGCTATTGGAGTATGTTCCACTAGTGTTTCTTTCTGTTTTTATTTCAGATATTTTATTGGTGCCATTTTGGCAATTATACGTTTAATGCAGTATTGAACTTTTTCTTTCAGTTGATAATCTTAATGTTAGATGGTTGATTGTGAACATTAAGAATGTAAGTAGAATGACCTTTATGCATGATAAGAAACAAAAAGTTTCAAAATTTCCGCTAAAATTGACCCAGATGAAGTAAGAATGACGTAAGTAGGCTTGTCTGCGACCTCTGAGAGGTCAACGACGCCGGTATCGTCTGGGGTCTAAACTTTGGTCTTGACAAAGTTGGTATCAGAGCACTAGGTTAGATTTCGAGAATAACAAGTTCACATCAAACACATTGAGTAGTTTCTAAGTCATGATAGTGAAGTGCACCACTATCTTGAATTAGAGACTGCATGATGCGTAGGAAAATTTCCCTTATTCTTATCTTATCGTGCCTTTTCCTAATGTCTGATTTCTTGGTGTTATGAGCGTGTCTAACACTAATTCTTATTGTTTTCAGAGAATGAATACTAGGAGGAACGTTGGTCAGAGGAGAGGAAGAGCAGCTGCTGGGGGCAATCAGGTTCCACCCCAGGCTCCAACTGAAGGAGTGGCTATGCCGGTTAACCCAATTGGGTTGACTGATGCGGAGGTACGGTCATCTCTGGCCCAGATGGCACAGGCCATCACTATACAGGCCCAGGCCATGACTGACAATGTCAACCGGTAGAATGTTCAGAGGGAGAACCCACCGGTTCGTAGAATGGATGATAGTCTAAGAGATTTCACGAGGATGAATCCTTATATTTTCACAGTGTCTAAGACTTCAGAGGATCCCCAGGAATTTGTGGACGAGGTGCATATGATTTTGGTGGCTATGGGGGCCACAGATACTGAGAAGGCTGAGCTGGCTTCCTATTAGCTCAAGGATGTAGCATAGACTTGGTGCAAGATATGGCAGGATAGCTGAGCTTTGGGCAGAGTTCCGGTCACTTAGAAGCTGTTTAAGACAGCTTTCTTGGAGATATTCTTTCCCAGGGAAATGAGGGAGGCAAAGGTTGAGGAGTTTATAACCTTAAGTAGGGATCAATGACAGTGAGGGAGTATTCCCTGATGTTTGTTATACTATCCTGGTATGCTACCTTCCTTTGTATCTAACAGCAAGGATGAGATGAGTACCGAAATTTGTTAAACTATCCAGGTATGCTACTTCCCTTGTGTCTAACAATAGGGATGAGATGAGCAGGTTCCTCACAGGAATCAATGGAGATCTGGAGAAGGAGTGTCGGTCTGCGATTCTCCATGATATCATGGACCTCTCCAGGTTGATGGTCCATGTCCAGCAGGTAGAGGACAGCCGCGAGAAGAGGGGCGTTCCTGATGCTAGGAGGCCTAAGCCTCAAGATCAGGCAGGTCCCAGCCATGGAGGCCACAGAAACAATTTTGGTGTCCATAAGCAGCCCAGGTTTAAGAAGTGACTCTCCACCAAGGGGAGTCAAGTTCATCCAAGGGTCGCTAGTATAGGGATTTCGAGTCCAGAGTTAAGAGAAACAATGGAGTATATATACACCTCAGGAGAGGCCACCTTGCAAGAAGTATGGCAAACTGCATGCAGGAGAGTGTATGATGGGCACTAACGCTTGTTACAGTTGTGGCAAACCGGATCACATGGTGAAGGATTGTCCAAATAGGAGAAGTCAAGAACAAGGGAAGGAGAGAGTTAAGTCTAATGGTCTAAGTTAAAAGGTTCCAAGGAGGCAACGATTCTTCGCACTCAAGTCTAGGGGTGGAGGGGAAGGTACTTCTGGTGAAGTCTAGGGTGCGTAGCCTTAATTAGTCTTTCATGTACTTGACTGTGTATGGTGTTTATGCACTAGTATGAGGTTAATATATTTGAGTCATCATGTTGGTTGCTGATCTGTATGACACATATGTTTACTTATGTTTTATTCTTTGATGAAACAAGTTTAGGAAAGAGTTCCTTAGTCTATTAATGTGAAGCTACTAGTAGGTTTCAAGGATGTGCACCATCATGTTAATATGTGAATCAGATATTCACCAATGGGGAGTATTGAATTATCTATGTATGCATACGTTCTATAGATGACTTACTTATTGTTAGTAAGGAGTAGAGTCATTCGGGGACGAATGTTCCTAAGGGGGGATAATGTAACAACCCAAAAAATGGATATGATATGTAATGTTTAATATGTCTAGAATGTCTACTATTACACTGGGTTCACACGGATTGATACGCGTAGAACCAGACCTCGGAACCCTTGCTACAGCCAAGCCAACTAACTTGGGGAGTTAGTTGAGCTTGGAAAGGTTGGGTACAACCATGTAGGGCTCTCGAATACGAAGATTTACTCGAATGAGTCTTTACCGGACTTAAAAAGGAAAAATCATAGTTTTGGAGGGTCTAGGGGTAAAATGGTCTTTTTCCAGGCTAAAGGTAGTATCGTAATTACCCTAAATATATAATTAGTTATTTAATTAATAAGGTGGAGGGGCAATTTGGGGAGAGATGTCCGAAATTTGGCTCTTGAAGTGAAGTCTTGCTCAACCCGGGTTCGAACCTAGGTGGAAGCAATCAATTAAATTTGTTTTTAATTTAAGTTGTATTTATTATTTATTAGTTGATTTAAAATAAAAGGAAATCAGAATTTTAATAATTAAATAAAACCTTATTTGACTAAGTCCTAAACTAGACTCCTAAGCCTAAGAAAACTCTTCTCTCCCACGCTCATCTCTCTCTCTCACGTCTCTATCACTCTCATTCACGTTCTCTCTACCAAAATAACTTCAAAAAATAGTAGGTAAATCAAAGTTCTTCACACTTGAATAACTCACCACGAAAATATAAGAAAACAAACGTTAATCAATCACGTAGGCAAAGAGAAGGTTTTACGTCGAGTTTGACGTTGAACTTTTGGTGTTGGACATGTGTTTGGAGGAGTTCTTTGGGCAGCAAGTCGAGGTTTGAACGTCAAAAATGTATGGGTTCTCTTCTCTCTTGTTCCCTTTCCCAAGAGACCCCTAAGGTTCAGACGAATCTATTCCGGAAACTAGGATTGTTCCCTATTGCATGTCCCTGTCACTAGCTTCCATTAAATCATAGGTTGGTTACGTTTGCTGGTAGAAAGCTAGGGATGAAACATGTTTCCGTGATGATTATGTGTTTATATGTATGTTCGGAATTATGTGACTTATGTTGATGTTTTTCGAAAATGTAGCTACCTGTGTTTGTGTGTGTTGCCGTGGCTATTGTTCATGATTTAGGACTTGAAATGGCGTGATAGTTCTTTATATTTCATGTACACATGTTGATGTAAATCGTGATGTTCATATGAGTTCCAATGTGGCTGATTTGAATGATAATTTCTTGGCTAAACGAATCCATGAAAATTGCACCTAAGAACGTATTAAATGATCTATGAACTACCCTATGAATTTACGTATAAATGTTGAAGAAAGTAGGCTGCAAAATGTGATTAAAATTTCCAGCATTTTGATGGTTTAGTTTCGGCTAATGTTGAGGTTTAGGAGAGTTTGAAAATAATGTTTAAAACATGTGAGGTCAGTTGGGATTGAACCCAAGACCTCACTATAAGAAAGCTATGATTAAAGAAAAGAAATGTGAGGCGTGGGAATTGAACCCATGACCTCTAAGCAGTAAAGGAGAGTTAAAAGAAAATGAAAAGAAAAGAAATGTGAGGCATGGGAATCGAACCCACGACCTCTAGGCAGTAAAGGAGAAAGGAAAAATGAAAAGAAAAGGAATGTGAGGCATGGGAATCGAACCCACGACCTCTAGGCAGTAAAGAAGAAAGGAAAAATGAAAAGAAAAGGAATGTGAGGCGTGGGAATCGAACCCATGACCTCTAGGCAGTAAAGACGAAATAAAAAAAATGAAAAGAAAAGAATTTTGGGGTGTGGGAATTGAATCCACGACCTCTAGGCAGTAGAGGAGAATTAAAAGAAAACTAAAGAGAGGTTGTGGGGGATTGATCCCACAACCTCATGGTCTACACGAAAAAGGCAAGGAATAAGAAATAAAAAAAATTATGAGGGGCTGTGGGGGTTCGATCCCACAACCCCTCGGCCAAGGAAGAGAGAGGTTAAAGAAAAGAAATTAAAAGAAAATGAGGTTGTGGGGGTTCGATCCCACATCCTCTCAATCCCATTGAGCGAAAACTGAAGAGAAAAACTAAAGGAAAAATAAAATGAAGGTGTTGGGGCTCGATCTTGGGTATCCAAGCCGTGTGGACCAATATAAACTAAATGAAAAATATAAGTGTTGTCCAAGGGATTCGGAGCCGGTTTCCCTTGCCCAAATTCCATATTGATACATAAATCATACATGAATTAAATGTTCAAAAATAATGTTGCCTACGTAAGATCGAAATCGAAATCTTGGCATACTCAGAAGATGCATAAGTCTTGTACCACATAATCTTATGAAGATATGATTCACTTAAACGAACTATGAAGGAAGCCTCATGGCTTGTATGTATAGACCCATAAGTCTAACATACGTTTAAAAATAAGTGAACCTAAGATGTATGTAATGAAAGGATGTAAACATAGAAGGGTTAAGTACGAGTGTAAAACACACTAAATGGACAAGTGTATTGGCATACGATGAAATGAATATTATATAATGAAATGATGAAACCCTAGAACGGATAAGTAAGAGTGTGAAACACACAAATGGCCAAGTGCATTGGCATGTGATGAATTAACATTCACGTAAAATTGGGTGAGTAATTATGAATAGCAAATATGCTAATGTTAATGAATGTGGTGACCACATGATAAGATGCTCATGTGAAAGATGAGAGCAATCTCAAATGAGCCTAAGTAAATGTTACCAAAACGTACTCACCTATGAGAATCTAGAGTTAATGAAGAGACCAGTCTCTATGAACACTCTAATGAAAGTATTGAGAATAATGTATACTTAATACTAATGATGAGATGAGAAATCATCTATTGATCTATGATGTCCTCATACTAGAAGCCAGCTTCCATGACGTATGAGTTGAATGAAATGGAACTTTATACTGAGCACCGATAGACTAGCTATGAACAGTGATGCCTTCTTTTGAGAAGGGTGGAGGTTCACGTAACTCTCATGAGATGAGACTTTCCGTCATGCCGGGTATGGGTCTCCTTATATCTCCTAGTCTTCGAAGCTATACTGCCAATATAGGGATCTGGCGGGGTTCAATTCCCATGTACGCTAGCATGTTTATGGGTCACTTTGTCCTGTGATTCCACCTCTTTTCGGTGTGGGGGAGACACTGGATTTCATGATGCTCACATGATCTATGTCGGTTAAAGTTAAAGTTCCCAATGAATGAATGAGGCCATCCTCAAATTGATACACATAATGAAATGAACGATTCCAAAGGTGTTAGGATAGGATAATCAAGAGGTGAGCTAGACTCAAGTAATAACACTAGGTTATTCTTCATCATTGCACAGCAAACCCAATGAGAGTCTTAAACTACATCCTAGGTATAGTTGGTGTTTACACTAGCTTATGAATGAAAGAAATGAACTACGTATGAATGAATGAAGCAGACTCTGTGTTTGCTAAAGAAGGCTCCCTAGTTGAGGTCCCATATGTTGAGCCCTCATTTTTGGAAGTCTTAATGTTAAGTCCATGATTCCAATGTCTCATGGCATATGAACGAACAATATGAATGATGTTATGTGCTATATGCAATATGTTATGTGCTATGTGTAAGATGTTATGTGCTGTGTGCAATATGATACGTATGATGATGTTTGTTACTCTCATGGCATGACTTTCCTAATCCAAATTTGGCAAGTCCACTGAGTTTCCTAATCCAAATTTGTCAAGTCCACTGACTTTCCTAATTTAAATTTGGCAAGTCTACTGACTTGACTTTCCATAAATCATGTTGTTAGGAAAGAGCTATTCTTACTCATGCATGTCCTTGGTGTGTGCTTGCATATACACATACCTTGTACACGTGTGTACTAATCCCATACAACTCTATATTTTTAGGTGCAGGTGGACGCTAGAACTTACAGGTTGACATTGCAGCTATCCGGACGTGGAGCTTTCATCCGGACTTGGTAGGCCCTCATGATTTCGAGATTGTCTATCGTTATTATCTATCTTAGATGTAGGCTTTAGCTAGTGGAGCATGTTCCACTAGTGTTTCTTTCCACTTTCATTTCAGACTTTGTATTGGTGCGGTTTTGGCAGAATACGTTTAATGCAATTATGAACTGTTCCTTTCATTTGATTATCTCTATATTAGATGGTTGATTTGTGAACGCCTATGATGTTAAGTTTAAAATGTTTTGCATGAAATAAGAAAACAAAAAGTTCAAATTTTCTGCTAAAATTAACCTAAATGAATTAAGAATGACGTATGTAGGCTTGTCTGCGACCTCTAAGAGGTCAACGACGCCGGTCTCCTCTGGAGTCTAGATTTTGATCGTGACATGTATGCAATTACTTGAAGTAAATCGTGATGTTCATAAGTGGTGTAATGTTGCTGAATTGAGTGAAACCTCTTGACAAAATGTAACCACGAAAATGCACAAAATAAATGTACAAAATGTCCAATGAATTGTCCTAAAATCTACCATATAAACTGTTGAGGAAATGGACTGGAAACCGTGATTAAATTTCCAGACTTGGTGGAAATTTGGTTTCAGCTAAGTTACTTGAAGAATTGGAGATTTATTTTTTTTTTAAAATAAGTGAGGTCATCAAGGATTGAACCCGAGACCTCACTATATGAAGGCTGCTGAAAAATTAAATATTTAAAGTGAGGTGAGGGGGATTCGAAATGGGGTAAGGCTGGTGAAGAAACAAAAGAAAAAGGGAATATAAATAAAATGAGTTGTGTGGGGATTGAACCCACAACCTCTCGGATAGATAAGGAAGTTAGGAGAAAAATAAAAGAAAAGAAAAAGGAGCTTGTGGGGGATCGATCCCACATCCTCTCGGTCTAAACGGAAAAATTAAGGAAAGAAATAAAATAAAAGGAATGTGGGAGTGGGGATTCGATCTTGGGTCCCCAAGTCGAGATGTTTAAGACAAAGTGAAGAAAAGAAAGAAAGGAATTGTAGGTGATGGGATTCGATCTCGTGTCCCCAAGCCGAGAATTCTAAATCAAAAATTTATTTAAAAAAATACTAAGTGTAATACAAGGGAATCAAAATCGGGTTCCCTTGCCCAATTCCGTATTGATACATAATTCTTACGTGATTAAATATTTAATGAATGCTGCCTATAGGAATTGAAATTGAGAACTTGGCATACTTACAAGATGCATACGTCTTGTACAATATAATCTTGGGTAAGTATAATTCACATAGACGAATTATGAATCAAGCGTCATGGCTTGTACGTATGAGTTCATAAGTCCAGCGTACGTTAAAAGTAAGTGAACCTAAGATGTATGTGATGAATTGATGTGACCCCAGGAGGGTTAAGTAAGGGTGTGAAACACACTAAAAGGCCAAGTGGATTGGTATATAATGAAATGAACATTCACGTAAAAGGGGTGAGTAATTATGATGAGCTAATATGCTAAAGTTAATGAATGTGGTGAAAACATGATAAGAGGCTAATGTGAAAGATGAGATCAATCTCATATGAGCCTAAGTAAGTGTTACCAATAACGTACTCACCTATGAGAGTGTAAATTTAATGAAGAAACCAGTGTCTCAGAAACACTCTAATGAAAGTATTGAGATTAATACACACTTAATACTAATGATGAGATGAGAAATCATTTAATGAGCAATGATGCCCTCTTGCTAGAAGCCAACTTCTATGATGTGTGAGATGAATGTAATGGAACTTTATACGGAGCACCCATAGGATAGCTATGAGTCGCGATTCCTTCTTTCAGGAAGGCAGAGGTTCGTGTAAATCTCATGAGATGAGACTGTCCATTTAGGCGGGTATGGGTCTCCTTATATCTCCTAGTCTTTGAACCTATTCAGCCAACATAGGGATCTAGCAGGGTTCAATTCCCTATATACTCTAGCATGTTTTGGTTTCACTTTGGCCGGTGATTCCACCTCTTTTCGGTGTGGGGTAGACACTAGATTTCATGGAGCTCACATGATCTATATCGGTTAAAGTTAAAGTTCCCAAAGAAAGAATGAGGCCAGCCTCAGTAATGCACAAAATGAAATGAATGATACCAAAGGTGTTTGGTTAGGATAATCAAGAGGTGAACTAGACTCAAGTAATGACACTAGGTCGTTCTTGATCGTTGCACAGTGAACCCGATGAGTGTCTTAAACTACATCCTAGGTATACCTGCTGTTTGTACCAGCCTATGAATGAATGAAACGAATTAAAGTGAAGTATGTACGAATGCATGAAGCAGACTCTGTTCTTGCTAAGGAAGGCTCCCTAGTTGAGGTCCCATATGTTGAGCCCTCTTTTTGGGAAGTCCTAATGTTAAGTCCATGATTCCAAGGTCTCATTGCATATGAACAAATTATATGTGGTATATGTTTGTGCTATATGAAATATGATATGTGCTGTGTGCAATATGAAAAGAATGATGATGCATGTTACTCTCATAGCATGACTTTCCTAATCCGATTTGGCAAGTCCAACTGACTAGGCTTTCCATAACTCATATCGTTAGGAGAGAGCTTTTCTTAATCATGCATTTCCTTGGTGTGTACTTGCATACACCCATACTTAGTAGAAGTGTGTACTAATCCCATACAATACTCTACTTTTAGGTGCAGGTGCAGGTGGACGCTAGAGTTTACGAGACTACATTGAAGCTATCCGGACGTGGAGCATTCATCCAGACTTGGTAGGACCTCATGCTTTCGAGGATGCTTATCTCTTACATTCTAGCTTAGATGTAGGCATGAGCTAGTGGAGGATGTTCCACTGGCATTTCTTTCTTACTTATTTCAGACGTTGTATTGGTGCCATTTTGGCAACTTTATATTTATGCAGTTATCAACTATTTCCTTCATTTGATTTCCTCATTATTAGATGGGTGTGGTGAAATGATGTGACATAATGAAATTCTTACTATGAAGTCTATGTATACTTCAAAGAAAACAAAAGTTTTAAATTTTCCGCTAAAATTAAACTATACGATGTGATGATGACGTATGTAGGCTTGTCTGGGACCTCTAAGAGGTCAACGTCACTGGTTTCGACTGGGGTCTAGACCCAGGTAGTGAAAAATCCATGAATCGAAGAATCCATGGATGAATAAGCGTAACATACCTTATATCAGAGCCTTAATCCCAAATTGATTCCTAGGTGAATTTCGTACTAATAGCAGCCTCCAACTTCTCATCTTCTTCTATGGTGTTCTTGAGAGAATTTTGGTAAGAGAGAGGTTTTTATTTTGAATCTAGGGTATAATTGGCTTTCATATTGTTTATATAATCATGAAATACTCAAGACTACCTAAAATAACCACCCACACATTTATGTGGACGTGGGGTAAATTTCCCAATTCACCCCTTCACTTGGCAGAAAGTAGATAGAATGTGCAAGTCCAAACGAAGCCTGCAGTCGACGCACCACCGATGTAACGAGGGCACCGTACTGCAGGTCTGTTGTTTGTGACTGAGACCTTGAAATTGGGGGCTCAAATACCACGTCTAAGTATGGAGTGAAGCCCCCAATCAATGAGGCGTAGACTGCATTATGGGGCATCAATGGCAAGTCGTCGATTGACATTGCCAAGGTAGTGTGCTGCCTACATTTGGGTCCTTTTAACGAACCCTTTTTGTGGTCCTTTGGGTGTCGTGGCCGGATGTTTCCTCACTCAATACATCTATATATGTTAGGAACCTTCTCTACTGATTTAAGCTCCAAACACTACTTAAAACCTCATGAAACATACAAAGGCACGCTAGAACATCTCAAGGCTAAAATTCGAACGTCAATGGACATCTTGGACGATTCACCTACGAACTCTCTCAACTCAATATAATGCCTCTTAACACTATTTTTAATCATTTTAGGACCTCATAGCTCACGACATACATGTTAGGCTCTATTTTGACTTAATGCATTTTTGGGTCCTTATATGGGGAGTCGATGGAGCATTAAAGCCTGCATATTGGTGACTTTCAAACCAAACGATGGACCCCAAACCATGATACGTAGATGAGGTGACACTCCATCGATGGGTGGGCGTCGATGGGCACCTGTACTGCCTGCAATTTTCTGCCAAGCTTGGGGTGTTTTGGGGAATTCACTCCAAGACTTATAAATTAGGAGGACAGTTGCTTTAGGTGTATTTGGGTATTTTAAGAGTATTTAAGTGATGAAACTCTCATTAGACCCTAGAACCTAAATCAAAACCCTTTCCCTCCCAAAATCTCTCCAAAATCCTACATGAGAGCTCAAGGTGAAGATGGGGCTTGGTTGATGGATTTGAATGGAATTCTTATTCAATTCTATTTGGATTACTTCTAATATTGTATGAGAGTTCTTCATCTAAGTCTTGCTATCACCATATAGTCAATTTCAAAGTTATTCAAAGATCTTTAAGTTTACGGAAAAACCCAATTTCTACTCTAAGTCATGGGTTCTTGGATGAAACATTTTCAAATGTTAAGATATGATGTTACTGATGTATAATTGATGCTTTCCTATGAAATTCTCCATGAACCCTTGACCTTCTCAAATCTCTAAATTTGACTATAATGTGGGTGAATTGAATATGGCTTGATAGTTGTGAATTCATGTGTAGAATGTATTGGGCTATTTATTTACGTATAGATCATAGTTGAATTGTTATAGGCTGCCTTGATTGGATTATTTTCATATTTTATATTGTTGGATAGTTGGTTTGGAATTGTGTTAATGGCTATTGGTAAGAGCCTTTGTGAATGGAATTCGTTTGAATGGCTAAGGATTGTTGATGATGGTGATCGAATGGTGGTAACATTACCTAACCTCACTATATTATGTAGAATTAGTATTGAATTGTATAGATATGTATGGTCCACTTATGGTGGCGGTATTTATGTGTTATAGTTGTGATGATCACTTAAAATATGGGTTCTTAATGAAGTAAGTTGGATAAAAGGGTCTTACCTACGGTATCTTTGAGGATTGCTTAGGTAGGATTGAAGAGGGTGTATGAGGGGTCTCTTCATGTTTTACTTAGGTGAGTAAAGACTAATCATCTCGTCTAGTCACTACTATGGTTTTCTTCTTCAATCAGTTGCCCTAACAGCGCCTCAACTCTGTGTACTCCCCTAAAAGGCCTTCTCTTTGCCTATCGGTTTCCACTTTAGGATGGCATAGTCTGGGCTTACCTACTCTCAGAATATTTCCATAGCAAACCTTCTAAAGATGATTATTATAACATTATTAAAGCATAATAAATACTTATAATCAAAAAGAGATTATCAGGAATAAAGCAGTTTAGCTACTTATGAATAAAAATGAGTATACCTGTTCTTGTAGATTTTCCATATCTGATTTGTTTTCCATAACTAATATTTTATTTACTAGCTCTGATACCAATTTGGGGGTTGGAAGCGGAGAGAGAGAAAAGAGTGAAGAGAGAAGTGATGAGGGAAAGTGATGATTTATTATTGAGGGAAAGCCCCCTATTTATACAACTAAACTTACATATCTGGCCAATATAAGTGGCCGACACCTAACTTTACACATGGCTTAATTATACTTAGCCGACACTAAAAACAAAATACATTATTACTACTTTACATAATGGCCTCTTCTTTTTATTTTATGGCCGAGACAAAATACTTTAAAACTTTACATATATCTATTATCTATTGGCTAAAGTAAAATAATATCTAATCTTATCTCTTCTTTTACATTTTTTCAAAGATGCTTATCTCTTCTTTTTCTTTGTCTGCCACTTTGTATTTCTTCTTCTTATCTTCTTTGCAACATATTTATCTTCTGTAGTCTTTGATTTTTGTCGTATCTTTATTCGAATAGGACTTCGAGAATAGTATCATCTCCTTCATTACATTTTGAGCATATGTGTTCTGGATATTTGTGTCCAATTATCTTACAGTATCTTGTTAATAATTCTTCAGAAATAAATCCCTTTTTTAATGCTCTAGTTGTTGGTGTAGATTCTGGTTTTAGTAGGGACAAAATCCATTTCTGGACTTCTTCCATATCTGCTTGTCTTACTTCTCGCGAATTGGCGTAGATCATTAAATGGTCTCTAGAATAATAACTCCATATAGCATTTCCTTGTAAATAATTATTAGCTAATTCTTGTATGATGGTTGATAACCCAATTATTCTTTTATTTGCATAGAAACTGGGTATCTCAACTTTTGGTATCTCCGACTGTTGTCCTATCTCTTCCGGTATTATCATCTCCCGAGTTAATCCAATTTTTACTACCTGGATCATTGGTTTTATCTCGTTGTAAAGTATCTCAGCTGGTGCTGTATAGAATCTAATGAAGAATAAATTTCATTTGGTTATCTTTTTATATGTTAAAAAGGATTTGTAGATTTCTGGGATTCCACTTATCTCTTCTCCTGTATATGTATAAACTGTACTCAATAATCCATAATTATAACAGGTTTTAACTAGATTGGGGTTTGTCTTTGGTTGTGCAATCAGTTTGTTGTATCCTTGTAGTTTTTGGGTTAAATAATCTTGGGTCTTTTCGGTAGTCGTTGTAGACCTACGTTTAGAGTTTAAAAAGGTTAGTATTTGGTATATATTTTCAATATAAGTTTGGGAAATATAGTTATATATTTTCTTTTCTTTATGTAGGCTGGCTGCATATGTAGATGTTTGTGGTGTTGGAGTATCTATTATTTGGATTTTTGGAATAAATGGTTTTGCAAATAGGCTATTTAGGTTTGTATTTTTTGTAGTAGTTTTTTCCATAGCTCCTGTGCTTGTACCTGCAACTGATAATTTGTTAATATTTTGAGTTTTTAGGTGTTTCTCAACGTCACCTTTTAGCTCTGGCCTTTTATCGTCTGCCTCACAACGTAGCTCCGCATTTTTAGAGTCATGCTGCTGACTATTATATGCTTTCTTCAATAGTTGTACTTCACTGTCAAGACTTTCCACTTTTTGACAAAGTGTAGTTATGGCAGCTAGTATTTTTTCTTGTATATTTGGGCTAGTTTCTTCTTGAGAGATAATCTGCAATAATATTTTTGTCAGTTTTTATCACTTCAATTGTAAATGTAAAGTTTAATATATTCAATACTAGTCTCCTTATTTCTTTTGTTGTAACTGAATCGTCTATCTTTTTTGTTATCCACCATTTTACCTGTGTATTATCTGCTCTTACAATAAACTTATTATAAACAATATATGGTTCAAATTCTAATAAACATTTATATAATGCAAATAATTTCTTTCTATTTATTTCCCATTTTTTTTTGTGCTTCTGTATAAGATCCTGAATAATATCTACAATGGTGTTCCATTGTTTCATTTTCATATTTATATTGTAAAACTCCTCCATAGCTATGATTGCTTGAATCTGTTTCAACTATATAAATAAATATTTTATTTTCATCAGGAAAATAAAGTTGGTAGTTTTTTACATAAGTTCTTAATATTTCTTATGTGTTCTTTATCTTTTTTATCAAAATAATATTCAACATCTTTTTTAAGTTTTCGATGTAGTGGTTTTAAATATTCTGCTAATTTTGGTATATATTCTCTTACTTGGTTTACTAATCCTAAAAAGGATTGTAATTTCTTTTTTGTAACTATTTCTTCATCAAGATTAATTATTTTTTGTATTATGTGAGTTTGCATTTTTATCCCATTTTTATCTATTTGTATTCCTAGGAATTCTATCTGTGATTTCATAATTTTTGCTTTCTTTTTACTTAAACTTATACCTGATTGTTTAATTATATGTATAAATTCTTCTAATAACCTGATATGTTCATCTTGTGTTCTAGAGAATAATAATATATCATCTATATAAACTATGCAATTTTCTAATTGATTAAAATAGTTATCCATAAAATGTTGATATCTACCTGGTGCATTTTTATATCCAAAAGGTAAAACATTCCATTCATAGAAACCTTGTGGTACTGTGAATGCTGTTAGTTGTTTAGATTCTTCTTCTAGTTTTAAATGATAAAATCCTGATTTACAATCAAATTTACTAAAATAGTTATATCCTTGTATCTGTCTTATCTTTAATATCTTATTTGGTATTGGATAATTATAAGTTTTAGTTTTAGCATTTAGATTACGATAATCTATAACCATTCTACTTTTACCTCTTTTTTGTTCACTAGGTTTATTTACTATAAATGCTGGACTTGTATGTTTACTATTACTCTCTTGTATATAATTATTCTTTAATAGTTCATCTATATGCATTTTAAATTCATTTAAATCACCAAAATTGTATTTTTATGGTTTTTGCGTTATTATACTATTTTCATCTATTAATTCAATTTTTACTTTTGTCTTATGTTTTTCCCATCTTTCTAATGGATTTTCAGTGTATAAGAGTTCTAATTGTTCATTTATTATTTTAACCTTATCTATTGTAAATATAATAATTTCTAGTTGACTTATTTGTTTACTATTTGCATTTTCCATTTCTTGATTTATTTTCTCACTTCCTTTTATCCATTCTTTTGGTTTTCTTTGTTTATTATTTACTCTTTTTGCTCCTATTTTATATCCACATGTTGTAGTAAACCACCAATGAGTTTTAGTTATAATATGAGGGTATAGTCTATCTAAAAATGGCATTCCTAATAACATATCTTTTGTTGTAAATTCAAAATTATACATTTCTTCTATTATTAAGATTTTATCCCATATTTGTATTTTTATATTTTTTGCTTTATATGTAATCATACTACTTTCATTGTTAAATCCTGTTACTACCATAGGTGTTTTTAATTTTTCCCATTTATCTTCTAGTAAACAATTATATTTACATATATTTGTCTCTGCTCCTGTATCTATCAAAGGTGTATAATATCTGTTGTGATATCCTTCTACAATAATTTTTGCAAGTATATATATCTTCATTACTCATTTTGTTCTTTTTATAATTATTTTCTTATTTTGACAGGTTATGATTAATTGTTCATCTTCTATTTTATATGGTTTAAATTGATCTAACCATTTTATTCCTAAAGTAATATTTTGATTTCCTTGGTAAATTTTAAATGGTATTAATAATGATATTCCTCCTATAATTATTTCTTTTTCTACTATTTCTTCATTTATAGTTACAATTTGACTAGGTAATCTAGGGCATACATGTCCTGTTTTTATAATTTCTGTATCTAAAACTAATTCTCTAATTATGTAATTATCTTCTTGCCCTGTATTTATTAATATCCTGTATCTTTTTTTCATTAATTATTCCAGTTATAAAATAATGATTTGGTGTTTCTTCTTCTGTATTTAATATTTTAGGAATTTCATATTTTCTTTTGGACGTACTGGCTCTTGATGAAGTAGTTCTATTTAATATATTTGGTATGCTTGAAGTGCTTATTCTTTCTTTTACTATTTCTAAATCTTCTTCCATGTCAATTTCTTTATAACTATAATCATTATTGTCTATTATTGTAATTACTTGGTCAAAAGGGTTTTCTATTTTTATTCTATCAATTTTATTTTTTGCCATGACTTTATGTTTTGTTGTTAATATATATAGGTTTTTACATCTTGCTGTAAATATTTTACTTCCTGGTGCTAATTCTATTCCTGATAATTTCCAATATAATACTAATGATTTATCTATGTTTCTATCTGTTAATGCTATTGAGTAATTTGCACTTATTATAAATTTAAATTTTTGGTATATTAAATTTCCTTTTACCGCACTAATTATGCTTTTTTCTATAGGGTGTATTATTCTATCATCTGCTAAATATATTTCAATAGGTGTATCTATTCCTTCTCTAAAATATGCTTTTATTAGTATTTCTGTTCCTCCTAAATGTACATATTTTATAGGTGTTTTAGCTTTTATATCTTGTATTTCTTGATTTATCATTCTTTTGTTTAATATAGGTATTTGTGCTTTTCCTTTTGTATATTTACAATCTACAATATGTTCTTTTTGACTAACTACATAGTATTCTTCTTTTTGTCTTTTAAACCAATTTTTTAAAGTAGGTATTTCAAGTACTTTATCTACGCTTAAATCTAATTCTTTATTTTTTATTTGTTGGAAAATTGTATTATCAAATATAATTTTTTGTTCTACTGATTCTTCATTCTGATATTCTTCTTTAGATATTATTTTTATATCATTTTCAGTCATTATATTTCTTCATTTATCATTTCATTATTTAATTCCATATTTCTTTCTATATCTTCGGATTCAATGTCAGATAATTCATATATACTATCATTTTCACTTAATTCATAATCTATATAATCTATCTGCATATATATTTCATCATCCATAATTATTTCTGCAATTTGTTTACCTTTTAAATTTTTTGGTAATTTACAATCTCTAGCTAAATGTCCTAACTTTCCACAATTGTAACAAGTACAATCTGATAATTTTCTTTTTTGTCTGTATGGTCTTTTTATTTTATAATTTTTTACATAATATCTTTTTCTTGGATTCTTATATTTATATCTAGTTTTAGTTTTTCTATAATTTTTATATTTTCTAGGTTTTTTATAATATTTATCTTTACAACCAAATTGTGGTGCTATTTTATTTTTGCAACATGCTAAATTTTTAATCAATACTTTTTCCATTTTTCTTTTTTCTTTTTTGGTTTCACATAATTGTATAAACCATTGTTGTAAAAATTTTATTCTAGCTCCTAAAGTATCTGTTATTCCTTCATTATTCCAATCTTTAATTACGTTTGTACTAAATGGTTCTGGTAATTTTGTAAAATATTATTGTTTTATTTCTTTTGCTTCATCTGTATTATATTTTGCTTTGTAATAATATTCTTTAAATGCACATGTATATTCTTCTATATAACACATATTACATATTGCTAATTTTGACATTAGTTGTCTATTTATTATTTTTTATTTATTTTGTTCTTTTATTTCTGTAGTGATACTTCCAAATTCATTTCTTATTGCTAATTCATATTTATCTAATATATCTATATTAGATGTTGTTGTTGATCCATCTATTTTTTTATCACTTCTTAGTGCTGCTATACTTTCTAATGGTAAATTTTCTATCCATAATTTTGTTGTTCCTACAAATGTTCTTTCTATATACCCTGGTGTATCTTTTACTGCTATTTTATTATCGACTAATTGTTTAGATAAATTTCCTACCCATAATAAGATTACTTTATTTATGTCTATAACACAGTCTAAATCTAAAAATTATACTGTTCAATTATTGGTTTAGGTATCCATTTTTTATTTAATCTACTATTCCATATTGCATTTATTCTATCTGATCTTTCATAATTATCTGTATAATAGGTTGGTATTGTTCTTCTAGGATTACTTCTTCTAGGACTACTCCTAGGACTATTATCTGGAGCTTTAACTCTTGATGTGCTTGGTTTATTTATATCTCCTGTATTTATTTCTAATTTTTTCAATTTATCTACCTGTTCTAAAATTTCTGTATATGTTTCACTTATATCACTTATTTCTGAATTTTGATCATTCATTGTTTCTAATTCGTTTATTTCATCATTGATTTCATTTATTTCAAGATTTTCATGTTCATTTAATATTTGTTTCATTTTATTGATTTCACTAGTCAATTCAACTTCTTTTTCTTTTTGTTTTTCTTTTTGTTTAGTTTCATATAATAATTTTAACTGAGCTAATTCTTTTTCTAATTCACTTATTTTTATATTTTTTGTTTCTTCTATATTTTGTACTTCTTGTTTTGCTTGTGTTTTTATTTTTTCAATTTCTTTGGCTTTATCTATTTCTTCATTTTCTTTTGTTATTCTTATCATAGCTGTTAAACTATCTTCTAATTTTGCTGTTTCTTTTTCTAACATTAAATATAATTTATCTCCTATTTTTTTATATCTTCTTCCTAAGTTTGAGAATACTATTTTTATTATTAATCCTTCTTGATTTTCATAAGTTTTTTCGTCTACTGCAAATTCTTCTTTATTCATTGTATTCATTATTATAGCATATATCATGTTGTAATTTATATTCTAGGCAATTTATTTGTATTTCTAATTCAAATAGAACTTTTCTTTGGATTGATATTACTTTACTACTTACTCCTGCAAATATATTTTCTATTAATCTTTCTTTTTTAAATTCATATTTGTATCTTTTTTCATTTATTTTTTCTATTAGTTGTTGTTTATATATTCTTCTGTTCATATTGTTTTTTTTTAAATAACAAATATATTTATATTCTGTTTTAGAAATTAGATCTATCAACAAGTTTGTTTTTAGTGTCGGCTAAGTATAATTAAGCCATGTGTAAAGTTAGGTGTCGGCCACTTATATTGGCCAGATATGTAAGTTTAGTTGTATAAATAGGGGGCTTTCCCTCAATAATAAATCATCACTTTCCCTCATCACTTCTCTCTTCACTCTTTTCTCTCTCTCCGCTTCCAACCCCCAAATTGGTATCAGAGCTAGTAAATAAAATATTAGTTATGGAAAACAAATCAGATATGGAAAATCTACAAGAACAGGTATACTCATTTTTATTCATGAGTAGCTAAACTGCTTTATTCCTGATAATCTCTTTTTGATTATAAGTATTTATTATGCTTTAATAATGTTATAATAATCATCTTTAGAAGGTTTGCTATGGAAATATTATGAGAGTAGGTAAGCCCAGACTATGCCATCCTAAAGTGGAAAACGATAGGCAAAGAGAAGGCCGTTTAGAAGGGTAACTGATTGAAGAAGAAAACCATAGTAGTGACTAGACGAGATGATTATTAAATTGTTATTATTACATAATAAATAAGTATATCTGTGAAGAGGTTAGAAGGAATAAAATTTTAGCGAAAATATGATAAAATGACTACCTATTTATTAGATGATGATGTTAATTACATGATATTATTATTCTATATATTGAAAGATCTTGATGCTGATATAAGAAGAATAAACTATGATAAATTAGTAACATATGAAATAATTGAAGAAACAACTTATGGCTGGTCAGAATTAATTATTTCAGATGACTTTGATATAGATTATTTACATGATGATCTAGAATTATATAGAGATCAATGATAAATTATAGATATTTGAAATTATGGAAAGAAACTAAAGAAAAGATAGATCTAGAAGAAAAACTATTAATTGAAAATGTAAATAGATATATATATCTTAGAGAAGAAGAATATTTAGAATATATAGAAACTAATGCTAAAGAAATACAAAGATTAAATTTAGTTAAAAAAGAATATTATGAAAAAATATTTTCTTAAAAAATGAAAAAGGAAAATAATAATATAGAAAGAAAGGTAAAAAAGATAAAGAAAAAGTTAAATAATTTATATATGAAATATGAATTATTAAAAATTACTAAAAAAGATACTACTAAAGAAAACTTGTTGATAGATCTAATTTCTAAAACAGAATATAAATATATTTGTTATTTAAAAAAAAACAATATGAACAGAAGAATATATAAACAACAACTGATAGAAAAAATAAATGAAAAAAGATACGAATATGAATTTAAAAAAGAAAGATTAATAGAAAATATATTTGCAGGAGTAAGTAGTAAAATAAAAATTGAACTACTCATTAATATTTTCCTTGAAAGACATTAGGACATAATAGAGGGTTTGAGAGAGCTTTCAATAAGAGAGAAGAGAGAAGAAGAAGAAAAAGATTTATTTTGCTGCATATCTTTTCTCCGACCAGCAACCTTCAGATCGTGTTTGTCTATTAACTAACCATTGGATCAGGATAAAATTTAAACTACATGTTTCTGACATCTTGGTGGCTGATTTGAACGGTGGAGATTGGATTCGTATGTCTGCAAGATTATTTGTTTTGGTTCTGAACAATAGCTGCTTTAGGGTGGTGCTTGCATTAAAATTATTGAGGCATTGTATTTATAGTGTGTATTATGAGGTGTTTTAATATAATATTGAATAAGAGAAATCTTAATTTAAGACAATGAAGGTTATTAGAGTTCCTAATTATGATAAGGAGTTGGTGATGGATTGCGATTGAGATGAAATTATATAATAAGGATTGTTGATTAAACGAGTTTTGTACGATACTAACGAATTGCGAGCATCTAATATTGTGGTTCGTCATTATTTGATGAATAATGTGGTTGAATGGAAAATTTTAGGAGATGTGGGGACACCACTTGAATTGAATTTAAAAGAGTTAGAGTCATAATGGGAAAAAAAAAATTGTGGGAAATAGTGCAGTCTTCAGAAAGAGGTGAGAACAAGAATATTTTCTCTAATTGCAATGGATAAAGAGGTATCTTTTGGAGGTCTAGAATTGGATTTTGAGACATGTGGGTTTATATATTTTAATATGATCAAGATTTTAGTGTCACATGTTTATCAAATTGGTTAAAAGCTATCGAATAAGACTTAAGAAAGGAGTGTACATACGCTCAACTCGAGTGTGATGATAAGTTCTGTTGTAGTGTTGAGTTTAGTAATGAGTATGGTTGGATATTTAGTGATGAATATGGTAAGGTCTATGAAGAGACGATCAATGATAATTTAAGATATAGGAATTTATAAAAGTCTTCAAAGTATAAACAATTGTAGATATATAAGGCCATTGGATTACATAGTTGAATTTACAATTCATTTTTTTTTCCATTATAAGTCTGCATTTCTAGTGATATGTCTTATCAAGGTATGAATTTGTAAGGTAATAAAGGATTGATTGCATAGAGTATTGAGAATTTGAAAGAACTTACATTGATTAGAGTCGTAAAGTTTGTTACTTTTGATTGTTAACGGATCTAAGGAAGGGTTCCCCTCAGAGTTTTGAGAGTGTGAACTAAAACGTCACGGGTTTTTGGTAAAGATATAAGACTGGTTGATTGTGGATGGCTAAAAAATGAGAGATGAAGTCAGATGAATGAAATTTTATTTATACGAACACAAGAGAGTATCTTGTGTTATTCGATCTTGATTCTGTATATTTTTATGTGACCACGTTCTTTGGACATTATTTGGATTCGGATTCACTAGTTATACTATGCGTGCTTTCACATCTATGGATTGATTTCCATCTGATCCTCTTGTGGCCTCTTGATAGCGTAGGATTCTTGGGCAAACTTGTTCATTTTAGTAATGATAGATTTGGTGTTGTTTGGGATAGTTAAAGTATATCAATAGTTCTATACGCACAAACTTGCTTATTAAAACTTATATAAGAGTTGTTATGAAGAGTTACAATTGCCTAAGAGTATTGTTAGAGGTTCTGCATTTTAAAATGTATCCCTTGTTGGTGTTTATTTGATATTGTTCTTCTTTGGGTTAGATATGTTGATCCTCCCTTGATGAATAATCGATGTCTAAAGATAATATTGTTATTACTTAAGCTTGTGATGAGATTGTGTTATGAAAAGGAAATCTTGATAAGATCTGTGATGGTTTGTGCATTATGAGTGTGTGGTGGTTGGTTAAAGTCCACTTATAGCTGTAGACAGTATTGATTTAGGATTTTATCATGGTTATGTTAGATAATATTTGTCCTGATGGTTGTGTCAAGGTCTAGTTGGAGAATCGGTCAGTTGAAGAGTCCATTATTGGAAATAGTAGACTTTGTTGCCACTAAAACTGATTCTAAACGAGAATTTTGAAGACTAGTACAACAAACGTAAATCATATAGGTCATATATCACTTGCTCTTTTTGCCATCATGCTTAGCTAGACCTTTTCATCATCAAGAAGTGAACCTTTTCCTTGACATGACACCTTAAACTCAGGTGTACCAATAAAATTTAAGGGACTAACTCAATTTTATAAGCATTTTATTACTAAAATCTTCAATTTTGTTCACCCAAGTATACTCAATAGGACTTTCTTTTCCGATAAGTTTGTCATCCTAGTATCAATCTACCTTTTGTAGCTTAAAATAAAATCGTCGGTCCTCCTTCAGAACCCTCAAGATACATTTCACAACCTAAATGTATTACTACTGTACCAAAGATCCACCACTAAAAATTTTCTTAAAAATAATGCTCAATCCAAGCACCCGTAGTAATAAATTAGTTAATTTCTCAAATGTGAAAACAATACCAAATCTCATTATCTAAACATGTCATCCCATTAATAGCTGCTTAAGTAGTTAGTATTCACACTTGACAATCGATGTATTCATTTTCACGTAACACTAGTATCGTACCATGAAATATCATTAAATCCATCACTAGAATTCATCATACTAATCGACAAGATCATACCCAAATAGCCCTCACATTTCTACCCATCAAATAACCACACAACATTCTCAAATTTGTTCTCTTAAGTCCAAGAAATTTGTTTTACTTCTTAAATCTAGTCAATAATAAAAGTAATACACTTCAAAACTCTAACCAAGTAAGCATTGATGACCCTCTCCCATATAGACTAAATCTATGGATCGTAGTTTAGATTTTGACCTCAATTAGTGCAATATATACCTTTTATTAGTCCAAAACTCATCTCTCCTCCTATCCCTCAAAGTCTAGAGTATATAATTCCTCATGAATATGCTAGAAAAATGTTGCCTTAAGTCATAGGTAGTTCCTTTACAAAGTGACACTCAACATGAGACTATCACCACATTTTGTGTCTCCCAGAAATTAGTATGTCACAAACGCAACAGTAAGTTTCTCCACTATATCCATTTTATAAAGTATCTCAAAACAATTAACAATAAAACCATAAACATCTTCATATCAATACCCGTGAAGAATGAGGATTTCAACTTTATGATATTAATAAGAAAAAAAAATCATGTTGATCACTAGTCATTACAGGCACTCTAGTCAATCAAGAAAATATACCTATTTCTAAGGACACATTTTTTTTTTGTGTTGCTATTTAAACTTTTAGTACTCTAGTACTAACCATATGTGAAATAGAGTGAAGAAATTCAGATACCAATTTGTATCACCTAGATACCAATTGGATTCAAGTAGTACCACGAAAAGAAAGAAGAAATAAAGTTTTCCTAAAGTCCTATAGCCTCTCGAAGAAAAGTAAAGGCGTCCCCCTACCATTCCGCAAGACTCTACCAGACTCGTCCTTGTGTGATGAGATCATTGAACCTAACGCTCTGATACCAAGTTTGTCACGACCCAAATCGAGTCGTTAGTGGCACCCACACTTAACTACCTAGGTGGGAGAACCAATGAATTCAACCTTAAATTATATTATACAAGAATAATGCGGAAGCTCAAAATCTAGTTAAATATCCTTTCCCAAACCTGAAAGTCATCACAACAAGGACATCTAATCTTCAATACTAAGTCTAGGTATATTAAAGACACCAAAATAAATGAAATACATTAATTTGTGTCCGCAAACTAAGGACATTATGTTATGACCGAGAGAATCCAACAAGCGCTTGAATGAGTAGCTCAACCTGAAACGTGATATACTTGAGACTGGCTAGAGCTGAAGGCGAGTAAAAGTTGCTGGTACACTCACTGCACTTCACAAAAGGAAACAAAGGAAAACACAAGTAGGGCTCAGTACGGGACAACATGTACTGATTAGGTATCATCGGCCAACCCAAAATAGAAACTAATATACAATGAATAATAGTATGAACTCAACTATAGCACTTAACAGGTGATAAGCAACAAGCAACATGAACAAGTGTCAACAACATTAAAGTAAGCACGTAAAAAGTCAACGATATCAAGATCACACATGAGGACTCATGCCTCCAACCAAACCATTTTGGGAGTTGAGTTCTTTGAGATTGAGTACCTTCCATTAATTCAACATGTTTTTCCTTTAATATTACCGTGTCGGAACGTGACACTCCGATCCAAGAATACCGTGTCGGAACGTGACACTCCGATCCAAGAATACCGTGTCGAAACGTGACACTCCGATCCAATAATATCATTAATTTGTCATTTAATATCACCACTTTTCCATTCGTTAATAATATTTCATCGAGCCTTCTTTATTCAAGGCATTACTTCGATAGAGATGGTTTACGATTATAAATTCCACGGTCTCGTGATTTCAGACCAATCACAAAACGCACAACCAAGCCACACAACCACACAATCAAGTACATAGAAAACTTCACAATATCATTCAATGCATATCAATCACTATTAAGAGTTTACTATCAAATAGCATAAACCATAACCTACCTCCATCGAAGAATCGAAGTCAAGCAACTACTTCTCCAATGCCTTTCCTTTCCTTATTGCCTCCGAACCCTTCCAATCTATCAAGTATATATATGCATAAGGTGTAAGTTGAAAATCCCATAAACACTCAGATTATTCTGTGTCTAACCTATACCCATCAATTCACCTAATTCTATAATCAATTTCCTAAAGTTCAAACCTAAGGGTAGGTCTTAATTCCCTTAATTAACATAACTCTAATGAAATATAAATAATTCGATACACCTAATATTTAATTACATATTTTAATATACTAAACTTAATTTATAAGAGGATGATCCATAGTAAAATTCAGGGTCCATACTCATTGATTTGCGAACCATTAGCATTCTACGAAAAATAAATTGCAGAACTTACCTTCCCATCTATGTGAATTATCATACCATAATCATTACCCAATGATTACATCATGAGAGCTTGTGAGAATCTTTTTCCAAATTTCCAAAGATGACCAGTAGCCGTAAGAAATTTTATAGGCTTTCTAACATGACCTTTTTTTATTATTATTATTATCTTCTTATTTAATTTTTATAATAATGTCTTTGTCCCTATTTTTCTTATACACGATCATAGGGATTAATGTATGCCTCTCATTACTTTTCTCCTCTCATCTCATCTTCACCATAAATTAAGCATTTACTTCTATTATAGTACTAACAACAATTGTTCTTAATTGAAATTTAGGCAAGACCCACTCACTATTCTACATACAAATTAATAATGCCCAGAACATATATCTATATAAAATAATTCATGAAAACCTCACCAATATTAACTTCAACTTCTTTTACAACTCAAATAATATTAAAACAATAATATGATTTCCACCTATTCAATATATACATATATTTAACCTTCACTATTTTCTAATCATGACATCATATTATCCACTACACTTTCTCCAACCCAATCTGCCCATATAAAAGTATAATAATAATAAATTCTTTATCTACATTATTCATCAAATTTACACATGCATATGCGTCCTTTACCTCGACAACTATGGCGTTCATTTAGATTGTGCCGCCTTCTGATTGTTCTCCTCTTCGGTTTTCTTTTTGTTTGTTTTACCAATTTATTTTCATTACCCTAATTATTATTAATAACAAATTATAAGAAGTACTAAAAGTGATCCACTATTAATTTTAATGTTATCTTCCTTAATCACTAACTAAATAAATGATTAAAACTACCCCACTAATTTCATAATTATAATTATGAATAGTATAAAATACCCGTTTATAATCTATTAAAAATATATATTTTATAAAACACAAGGCTTTAGCACTCGAAATGACCAAAAGGGTCGTTACAGGTAGTTAGGGGGAAAACGTGCACAAGGGACCACTCCATATGGGGTCTAACTTCCTAAATTATTCTAGAGTCTAACCTACTGCCCTAAATAGCTAACTAACCTAGTACCAAACGAAATAAACTAATTAGTCCACCCGACAACCTAAGATTTAACCGGGTGACACTAACCTAATAACTAGTTAAAGAGACCACCTAGTACCTAACCTAGGATTGTCCAAAAGGTTGGTTATGGTCCTAACAACTTAGGTATGCTTTAGTAATTACACAAGTCTACTTAATTAATTAATTTATCATCTCAATTAATTAATTTATAAGGACAAAACCAAAATGACAAAGCATTTTCCAGATTTCGGTTAAGACAAGTAAAAGACAACGTAGTACCTTACCTAGGATTGTCCAAAAGGTTGGTTATGGTCCTAACAACTTAGGGATAATTTAGTAATTACCCTAGGACACTTAATTAATTAATTTATCAGCATAATTAATTAATTTAAAAGGACAAAACCAAAATCACAAAGCAATTTCCAGATTTCGGTTAAGACAAGGAAAAGACAACCTAGTACCTAACCTAGGATGGTCCAAAGGGTTAGTTATGGTTATAAAGACTTAATGGTACTTTAGTGATTACCCTAGGTCACTTAATTAGTTAAATTATACATTTAATTAATTAAATTAAAGGGGTAAAACCGAAATTTTTACACTAACCTAGCATAACTCAAGAAACATCCTAGTACTTAACCTAGAATGGTTCAAAAGGGTTAATTTTGATTCCAATGATTTAGGGGAACATTAGTAATACCCTAGGTCCCTTAAATAATTAAATTATCCATTTAATTAATTAGTTTAAAGGTGCAAACCGAAATTCTTAGGAAACATTTCAGATTTGACCAAGTATTGTGTTTTCCTAGTTCTAGTCAATCTAGGAGGTTTTTTTTAGTAATTAGTTAATTAATTTATTTAATTAACTTATTAAAACCTAAGTTGAATGAGTCAATATCAGTTCCTAAGACTTAGACTCACGCTCAAACTCAAAAAAATACACGACGCAAAATAGTAAGCAAGTGAGCGAAAGAAAAACAGAAAATTCAATTGATTCTCCTAGGCGATTTCAGGGTTTCTCCAAATTTTAGTTCAAGGTGGTATTCGTAGATTAAGTTCTACTTAAGGTATGGGTTTCTCTCCTGGACTTCTTTCTCCAAGATAACTTTCTTTCCAACGAATTCAACGATCTTTAAAACTAGGGTTGCTCCCGTGTTTTCGTCGAACCCCTTGTCCCTAAAATCCTTTTCGATTTAATGTTGAATAGGTTAGAAATCATGTTGTTGGTATGTGGTGATGGCTGATATTATATGTAATGTTCTTGAATTATGAATATCAAATGAACCTATGAACTTGTAGTCGTGTAAAGTTAATATTATCATGTAAAGTAAGAATCGATTATATGCTAAGTTACGTCTGTGTTGTGTTAGGTGATTTTTGTGTTTTGGCCGAATGTTTGTTTGCTATTGTTGTGATATTATGAAGATGCTAAGCTCATTGAATATTAATATGATGCTGTCCAAGAGTTTTAAAAACGTTATCACTAAAATCCATAAACTAAGAATTGGCTCAAAGACATCTATGAAATCACATCTTGAATAAATTGGATATATGATTCCAATAAAATTGGCTAACACTACTTAGTAAAAATGAATGCATGATAATGGCTTGGAGCTTATGTAAATAAATTAAAAAATGGCTAAGGGTTCATACATATGGCAATTTAAATATAAACATACGTAAAAATTGGCCTATACCAATAAAAATGGTTTGCTAGTTTAATATCCCAAATCTTGAGCCAATACTAATCATACGCCAATTCTTGTATAGTAGGAGTATCAAGTATATTATAAGCACTTCTAAAGTAACTCAATGAATCCATAAACAAGGGCATGCCATTCATTGGGACAACTCCCAACATACTCTAAAAGAATGAACTATGAATATATGTAAAGTCATTGAAAGAGGTGCTCATCGTTCATAAACGATGATTAGAAGCTACTACACTAAAGTAAAGAAGTAACGTGAGTTATAACATAATTAAAGGGGTCTAAACTAAGTAAGTGACCAGAATGGAGTGTTAAATAAAATGAGACAAGTCTCACTTACACCTAAGCTACTATATTAAAAGATTACTCACGAATGAAGGTGTTAGAATGTGTGAGATTAGTCTCATTAACACCTAAGGATGATATGTAAGGACAATTCACATTCATCAATGTAAAGTAAGGATGTAAGTGTAAGGATAATTCACACAAGCTTTGATGATGTATGAGTTCAATATAAATAGGTACTTTAAACTGAGCACCGATAGGCTAGTTATGAGTGGTGATGCCTTCTTTCGGGAAAGGAGGAGGTTCACGTAATTGTGATGAGATGAGAATGTCCACCAAGATGGGTATGGGTCTCCCTAAAGCTCCTAGTCTTTGAACTATGTTGCCACCATAGGGAACTAGCTTGGTTCGAACCCAATAAGCTAGCATGTTTTGGTTTCACTTTGGCAAGTGACTCCACCTCTTTTCGGTGTGGGGGATACACCAGATTTCATGATGCTCACATGATATATGTCGGTTAAGTTTCAAGTTCCTCAAAGTATGAATGATAATGAAATGAACGATATCGAAGGTGTTTGTGCAAGACAATCAGGAGGTAAAACCAGATTCAAGTAATCACATTAGGTCATTCTTGGTCATTGCACTTCATGATCCCGGTGAGAGTCTTAAAATTCATCCTAGGTATAGCTGGTGTTTACATCAGCCTATGAATAAATGAAATGAATAATGTGCAGTACGAATGAACGAATGAAGCAGACTCTGTGTTTGCTAAAGAAGGCCCTCACTTGAGGTGTGTTAATGCTACATCCACGATTCCAAGGTCTCGTGGATATGAAATGTATAATATATGAAACATGAAATGTATGTTATGTGAACCTATGTGTGTATGATGTGTGACATATCCATGGTATGACCTTCCTATTACGAATTAGGCAAGTACAGAGACTTAACCTCCTAAGAAAACTTGTTGATTAGAAAGAGCCATGGCTTATAATGACTTCTTATATGATGCCAATAAAGGGAAGTAGAAACATAATGTTAACTAAATAACCCATAACTTCCCTAACATGAAGGTAATGAAATCAATGACATGATCAATAGAGAATGGCTTATGAAATGTAATGAATATATAGTGTAAAGAATGACTCACTATAAGGTAGGGATATCATTCCTTAGTCCTTGGATTACTTACATAGATTCATTTTGGGTATGGGACTACAATGAATCATTGTACTTGTAAGTAAAACATATGACTAAAGGAATTATTGAACTACACAATAAGAAGAAGAAAAAGGGGCTCTCGGGTTTGGAGGGTTAAAATTTCAAAAATTTTCGCTCGAGTTGTTCTAAAATTATGTTGATTATACTAATGTCTTTTAATCATATATAAAATGAGTTTTTTGCTTTGATTGCATTAAAATACATCATATTCATACCACAATTCACAACTAACGAATTAGGAAAGTCTAATGACTAGACTTTCCAGAAATGGCATATTGCTTAGGAAGAGCTTTCATTGATCATGCATAGCCTTATGTGTATGTGCGCATACACCCATATTTAGTACAAGTGGTGTACTAACCCCCTACTATTTACTATTTTTATAGGTGCAAGTTAGAGGGTAGATTGACGACACTTGCAGCGGTTTGGACTTCACCGTGTCTCCAAACCATTTGGTAGGTCCTCTTGACTTCGAGGATGCTACAGTTTTAGTCTAGCCTTAGTTTTATACATGAGATAATGGATGTTGTACCTAGAGTTTCTTTCGTACTTTCATTTCGAAGCTTTGTAATAAGGCCGTGTTTGGCAAGCTATTTATGATATATTCATCTTCAGTTTCGAATTGATTCTTTATAATAGATGATTGTTCTCTTATGTTGAGCTTAGTATATCATGTTTAATATGTAATGACTATATGAAGTCTAAATAAACTTCATACATATAAAAAGTTTTAAATTTTTCACAAATTTAACTAGATGAATGTGATGAATGCAAGATGAGGCTTGTGTGCGACCTCTGAGAGGTTAACAACGCCGGTGGCGATTCGGATTCAAGAATCCCGGTCGTTACAAACTTGGTATCAGAGCATGAGGTGAAATTACCTAGGAAATAAAGCTCAACACAACCACGTTATGTAGTTTCTAACTTATGGTTGTGAAGCGCACCACAATCATGACTTAGGGACTACGTGATGATAGGAAATTCTCCCTTCTTCTACTCTATATTGTGCTATCTAGAGCTTTGACACTTTCTGCCATTCTAAGTATCTAACTTCCTTCTTTTGTGAGCACATAGAAGAGTACACACATGAATTAAGATGGCCAAGTGGTCTAAGGCGCCAGACTCAAGATCTAACCTTCCCAAGAAGGGGCAATAATGGAAATGCCCAGAGTGAATGAAAGACTAGTGGTGTGTGTGGCTGTTCGCATGGAGGGGAGTGCATGGTAGGTTCTAAAAGCCTGCTATGAGTACTGATGAAGAGGAGAAGGCTAAGTTGGCTGCACACTAACTCAAGGATCTTGCTTAAGTATGGATTTGCTTCATAAAATGCTATGCTACCATAGATTGCCGAAAGAGGGTAGTAAGGCTTCAGTTTCCAAATAAGTTGGGTTAAAATGGGAAGGGCATGGTTCAAATTCAACAGTCCAAATAATTTCCAATCTTAAAGCCAATAAGATGTTATATAAGGGATACTTAAGCCACTTAGTTAGAGTCAATGACTTAGAACAAGAATTCCCTTCCATAGACTCTATGTCCGTAGTAAATATGAGGCTTGGAAGAAAGGGAAGTTGAGTCCGAGGTATATAGGTCATTATGAGATCTTATAGCAAGTAGGTAAAATTACCAAATGACTTGGCTTCTGTTCATCCAGTGTTTCATGTTTTGATGCTTGAGAATTGTCTAGGCGATCCAACGTCCATCCTACCCGTCAAAGGGTTAGGAGTCAATGCAAATCTTTCCTTATGAAGAGGTTCACGTTGCAATTTTAGATCGTCAAGTGAAGCGAATGAAGAACATGGAGATTCTCACTGTGAAGGGGTTATGGAGGAACACCCTTGTTGAGGGGGCAAGATGGGAGGCCGAGGCCGATATGAGATCCCGTTACACTCACTTGTTCAGTTCTTGAGGTTAGATATACTCTTCCTAAGTCTGGTTCTGTTTAAAAAAACTCTAAGTTTAAGTGCTTTAGTCGATTTGGTGTTATAAGTCACTAATCGCATGTCTTATAATAGAAATATGTGAGTTAAAATGAAGTTAGGTTTGTATTTTATGTTGCTGTTTTTGTGTAGCATAGGTATGATTTCTGTGTTGCATGATTTGTGATGTCCATTAAGTTAACTGTGATTGAAAAGGAAATTCCTCAATCTCAAATATAAAGCTTCAGATAAGCTTGAATGATATGCATCATCAAAAAAAGTGTGAATCAGATATTCACAAAAGAGAAACATTTAAGTATAACAAAGTAACTTTAGAAAGTCACCCTCTTTGTTTAAGTGATGTGTAAATGTTATTCGGGGACGAATGTTCCTAAGGGGGGATAATGTAACATTTCGGAAAATTACATGTCTAGTGAAGAGCCCAATAGGTCTTTAAGAATTCGTAAAAGGGGTACATAGGCACCCCAATGCCCAATATTGAGAAATATTGGGCATAGTATAGAAAAATTAGCTAAGGGATATTAGCCAATTTTCTATATATAAACAAGAAAAATACATTTTTGGGTTGCCCTAACCAATCCAAGATTCATTGTTCAAGAAATGTACCTACAAGGAATACCCTAAGTTAAAAATAAGGACGGCGAATATAGATCCGCAACACAATTCATTAGGCACTAGGCATCCAAGTGTCAAGCCTACTACCATAGCACAAGACCATTTAAAATGATCATGTAAATTAAGCAGTGCCCAAGGACATAGTGAGGGTCCTTGGGACAATAGGTAAACATTACCAAAGGAACCATAATTAATAGTTAGTTAGGAAAGTACAACCAACATATGTGCAAGACATGTGGAGAAACGGCCAAAGGAGGGAACCACCCTAACCGAATTCGGTTAGGGTAGTTAGGGAGAAAACGTGCACAAGGGACCACTCCATGTGGGGCCTAACTTCCTAACCAATTCTAGACTCTAACCTACTGCCCTAAATAGCTAAATAACCTAGGACCAAATGAAATAAACTAATTAGTGCACCCGACTACCTAAGACTTAACCGGGTGACACTAACCTAGTAACTTGGTAAAGAGACCACCTAGTACCTAACCTAGGATGGTCCAAAAGGTTGGTTATGGTCCTAACAACTTAGGGATACTTTAGTAATTACCCTAGGCTACTTAAGTAATTAATTTATCAGCTTAATTAATTAATTTAAAAGGAAAAAACCGAAATGACAAAGCAATTTCTAGATTTCGGTTAAGACAAGAAAAAGACAACTTAGTACCTAACCTAGGATTGTCCAAAAGATTGGTTCTGGTACTAACAACCTAGGGATACTTTAGTAATTACCCTAGGGTACTTAATTAATTAATTTATCAGCATAATTAATTAATTTAAAAGGACAAAACCGAAATCACAAAGCAATGTCCAGATTTCGGTTAAGACAAGGAAAAGACAACCTAGTACCTAACCTAGGATGGTCCAAAGGGTTAGTTATGGTTATAACGACTTAAGTGTACTTTAGTAATTACCCTAGGTCACTAAATTAATTAAATTAGCCATTTAATTAATTAAATTAAAGGGGTAAAACCGAAATTCTTACACTAACCTAGTACAACTCAAGAAACATCCTAGTACTTAACCTAGGATGGTCCAAAAGGGTTAATTTTGATTCCAATGATTTAGGGGCACTTTAGTAATTAACCTAGGTCCCTTAATTAATTAAATTATCCATTTAATTAATTAGTTTAAATGATCGAAACGAAATTCTTAGGAAAAATTTCAGATTTGACCAAGTATTGTGTTTTCCTAGTTCTAGTCAATCTAGGAGGGGCTTTTTAGTAATTAGTTAATTAATTTATTTAATTAACTTATTAAACCCTAAGTTGAATGAGTCAAGATCAGTTCCTAAGACTTATACTCACTTTCAAACTCAAACAAATACACGACGCAAAACAGTAAGCAAGCGAGCGAAAGAAAAATAGAAAATTCCATTGATTCTCCTAGGCGATTTCAAGGTTTCTCCAAGTTTTCATTCAAGGTGGTCTTCTTAGATTATGTTATACTTAAGGTATAGGTTTCTCTCCTGGACTTATTTCTCCAAGAGAAGAGAACTTTTTTCCCAACAAATTCAACGATCTTGAAAACTAGGGTTGCTTCCGTGTTCTCGTCGAACCCCTTGTCCCTAGTATCCTTTTCGATTTCATGTTGAATAGGTTAGAGATCATGTTGTTGGTATGTGGAGATGGCTGATCTTATATGTAATGTCCTTGAATTATGAATATCAAATGAACTTATGAACTTGTAGTCGTGTAAAGTTAATATTATCATGTAAAGTAAGAATCAATGATATGCTAAGTTACGTCCATGATGTGTTATGAGATTTTTGTGTTTTGGCTGAATGTTGGTTTGCTGTTGTTGTGACATTATGAAGATGCTAAGTTCATTGAATATTAATATGATTCTGTCCAAGAGTTTTAAAAAGTTATCACTAAAAGCCATAAACTAAGAATTGGCTTAAAGACATCTATGACATCACATCTTGAATGAATTGGCTATCTGATTCCAATAAAATTGGCTAACACAACTTGGTCAAAACGAATGCATGATAATGGATTGGAGCTTATGTAAATAATTGAAAGATTGGCAAAGGGTTCATACATATGGAAATTTAAATATGAACATACGTAAGAATTGGCCTATGCCTTTAATATCCCAAATCTTGAGCCAATACTAATCATATGTCAATTCTTATGTAATAGGAGTATCAAGTATATTATAAGCACTTCTAAAGTAAATCAATGAATCCATAACCAAGGGCATGCCATTCATTGGGACAACTCCCAACATACTCTAAAAGAATGAACTATGAATATATGTAAGTTATTGAAAGAAGTGCTCATCGTCCATAAACGATGATATGAAGCTACTACACTAAAGTAAAGAAGTAATGTGAGTTATACATAATTAAAGGGGTCTAAAGTAAGTAAGTGACTAGAATGGAGTGTCAAAGAAAGTGAGACAAGTCTCACTTACACCTAAGCTACTATATTAAAAGATTACTCACGAATGAAGGTGTTAGAATGTGTGAGACTAGTCTTATTAACACCTAAGGATGATATGTGAGGACAATTCACATTCATCAATGTAAAGTAAGGATGTAAGTGTAAGGACAATTCACATTCATCAGTGTAAAGTAAGGATGTAAGTGTAAGGACAATTCACAGTTAATACGTAAAGAAGAGATGAGAAATCATCTAAATGAGCTATGACTACCTCATGCTAGAAGCAAGCTTCGATGATGTATGAGTTGAATGTAAATAGGAACTTTAAACTGAGCACCGATAGGCTAGTTATGAGTGGTGATGCCTTCTTTCGGGAAGGGCGGAGGTTCACGTAATTCTTATGAGATGAGACTGTCCACCAAGGTGGGTATAGGTCTCCCTAAATCTCCTAGTCTTTGAACTATGTTGCCACCATAGGGAACTAGATTGGTTCGAACCCAATAAGCTAGCATGTTTTGGTTTCACTTTGGCCAGTGACTCCACCTCTTTTCGGTGTGGGGGAGACACCGGATTTCATGATGTTCACATGATCTATGCCGGTTAAGGTTGAAGTTCCTCAAAGTGTGAAAGATATTGAAATGAATGATACCAAAGGTGTTTGTGCAAGACAATCATGAGGTGAAACTAGATTCAAGTAATGACATTAGGTCATTCTTGGTCATTGCACTTCATGATCTCGATGAGAGTCTTAAACTTCATCCTAGGTATAGCTGGTGTTTACATCAGCCTACGAATGAATGAAATGAATGATATGAAGTACGAATGAACGAATGAAGCAGACTCTGTGTTTGCTAAAAAAGGCCCTCGGGTTGAGGTCCCATGTGTTGGGCCCTCACTTGGGATGTCTTAATGCTACATCCACGATTCCAATGTGTGAATGATATGTGACATATTCATGGTATGACCTTCCTATTACAAATTAGGCAAGTCCAGAGACTTGACCTCCTAAGAAAACATGTTGATTAAGAAGAGCCATGGATTATAATGACTTCTTATATGATGCCAATAAAGGAAAGTAGAAACATAACGTTAACTAAATAACCCATAACTTCCCTAACATGAAAGTAAGTAAATCAATGGCATGATCAATAGAGAATGGCTTATCAAATGTAATGAATATATAGTGTAAAGAATGACTCACTATAAGGTAGGGAAATCATTCCTTAGTCCTTGGATTACTTACATCGATTCATTGTGGATATGGGACTACAATGAATCATTGCACTTGTAAGAAAACATAGGACTAAAGGAATTATTTAACTACACAACAAGAAGAAGAAAAAGGGGCTCTCGTGTTTGGAGGGTTAAAATTTCAAATCTTCGCTCGAGTTGTTCTAAAATTATGTTGATGATACTAATGTCTATAGAAAATGAGTTGTGTGCTTTGAAAACATTAAAATACATCATATTCATACCACAATTCACAACTAACGAATTAGGAAAGTGTAATGACTAAACTTTCTAGAAATGGCATGTTTCTTATGAAGAGCTTTCATTGATCATGCATAGCCTTATTTGTATGTGTGCATAAGGGGGGCAACGGAACCGGTAAATTTCAGATTCCGGTCCGGTCCGGTACTGGTTCGGTACCGGTTAGTCCCGATACAGACGGGTTCGGTCCGGTTCGAGGACAGGTACCAAACCGGAATCCGGGGTTTACTGGTCATTCCCGGTTCCGGAAAGTACCGGTCCGGTAAAAAAAAAAATATATATTTTTTTATTTTAGCCGTTTATAGCCGTTTTTTGCGGCAAAGGATTTCCGAAACTACAACCGATGGCTCGAGATATATTAGCTATGCAAGCATCGTCAGTAGCTTCAGAAGGCGTCTTTAGTGCAGCAAGTTTTCAAATTGGAGATCATAGGCATTCACTAGCAGCCGACAGCTTGGAGATATCGGTATTATTTCGTGATTGGATTAATGCGGAGAGACGAAATTTGGGTCGTGAACCACTACCGACCAAATTTCAGGATGACATTAATGAAGTAATGCATGATTATAGTGACGATGGGATTGAAGCAATGGAAGAGTTTCTATTCAACCAATTCCTGAACATGTCACTAAAGAAATGTTGAATGATTTACGAAAGGATTTATATGGGGGCACCAACTATTAGTAAGAGTATGATAATTCGAGATTTAATTCAAACAGAACCCTTCCTAGAAGGTGGCTGTGTAGATTAAATCTTTTGATACTCTACTAATATTTTTGTAAATGTACTTGTAACATCAAATAAATATTAATAAAAATATAGGCTATTCGCCTTAATTTGTTTTTTATTATTGTTGTATTAAATTAAATATTTTAATTTTTAATTTTATAACTTTAAAGTTTGAATTTAAACTTTAGAAGTTTGAATTTAAAATTTAGAAACTTTAAAATGTTGAATTTATACTTTTCTAACTTTAAAAGTTTGAATTTAAAACTTTTAAACTTTAAAAGTTGAAATTAAAATTTTATAACTTTAAAGTTTAAATTTAAAATTTTCAAACTTTCAAACTTTAAAGTTTGAAATTTAAATTTTACAAACTATAAAGTATAAAGTTTGAAATTTAAAGTTTCAATGTTTAAAAATTTGAAATATAAATTTTACAAATTCTAAAGTTTGAACTTTGAAATTTAAAGTTTCAAACTTTAAAAATTTGAAATTTAAATTTTACAAACTATAAAGTTTGAAATTTAAAGTTTCACTTTAAAAATTTGAAATTTAAATTTTACAAACTATAAAGTTTGAAATTTAAAGTTTCAAACTTTAAAAATTTGAAATTTAAATTTTATAACTTTAAAGTTTTAAAATTTTAAATTTTTTAATTTTTAAAGTTTGAAATTAATTTTTTTATTCTTTTAAGTATTATAATTAAATTATATTGAATTAAATAAAATTAAATCATTGTTTAAATAATTTAAATTAGTCATTCCGGACCGGGACGGAACCAATTTTTTTTACCGGTCTACCTGTCTGGTCCGGTTCTGGTTCCGGAACGTTATCGGTTCGCGTGATACCGGTTCCGTACCGGTTCCGGAACTTATCGGTCCGGTAGTCCCGGTTCCGGTACCGCCGCCCCCCTTATGTGTGCATACACCCATACTTAGTACAAGTGGTGTACTAACCCCCTACAATTTACTATTTTTATAGGTGCAGGTCAGAGGGCAGATTGACGACACTTGCAGCGGTTTGGACTTCAGCGTTTTTCCAAACCATTTGGTAGGTCCTCTTGATTTCGAGGATGCTATAGTTTTAGTCTAGCCTTAGTATTAGATATGAACTAGTGGATGTTGTCCCTAGAATTTCTTTCGTACTTTCATTTTGAAGCTTTGAAATAAGGCCGTGTTTGGCAAACTATTTATGATATATTCATCTTCTGTTTCGAATTGATTCTTTATAATAGATGGTTGTTCTCTTATGTTGAGCTTAGTATATCATGTTTAATATGTAATGACAATATTAAGTCTAAGTAAACTTCATACATATAAAAAGTTCTAAATTTTCCGCAAATTTAACTAGATTAATGTGATGAATGCAAGATGAGGATTGTCTGCAACCTCTGAGAGGTTAACGACGCCGGTGGCAATTTGGATTCAAGAATCCGGGTCGTTACAATTATTTTAGGTCTTAAACAATATCTAAACCTTTATAAACTCATGTTAGGCTCTAAATTAGGTCTCAACTATTCGGAGTTACATTATCCCCCCCCCACCCACCTTAGGAACATTCGTCCCCGAATGACACTAAACTTTTAAAAGGGAATGGATAGACTAAAGACTAGCAGCCCAACCAACAATATACAACATCATCATGAGTTACAACTCTAATAAACATAACAATATGGCATTTACACAAATGACTCAAAGCATAAATTTTCACATATAAGGCTCAAAGTCACAACATGAGGAATTTCCTTCTCACAACAACAACATCAGCTCAACATATCTTTAAAGAGTTAGTTATGCCAACGTTACATTATCAACATATCAACATGCTCAATATCACTTCATGAAGGCAACAATATACCAAATACACAAAATAGTGCAATTCAATCAAAAAGAATATTTTTCCATGATAGTTCATTTTAGCATAAACATTTTACTATAAACATGCATAACTTTGCAAAACAAGTCAAATTCAAAGTAAATCATTATTTTCATTATTAATAGGAATAACTAACCTTAGCTAGAAAAGAGATGAGGATAACGGGACTTCATGTCGGCCTCGCCTCCCATGTTTCTCCGTCAACTAGGTGGTTTCTCCATAACACTTATACGGAGGCCACCACCTTGTTCCTTAACCTCTTCATTTGTCGATCAAGGATTTTAACCCGAACCTCTTCATAGGAGAGTTTATCTTTCACTCCAAGACCTTGAATAGGAAGAATTGACTCGGGGTCACCAATGCACTTATTTAGCATAGATACATGGAAAACCGGGTGAACAAAAGATAGCTCACTAGGTAATATCAACTCTTATGCAACCTTGAAAACCCATTGCAAAATTTCATAGGGACCCACATACGAGGACTTAACTTCCCTTTATTTCAAAATCTTACCACACCTTTCATTGGTGAAATTTTCAAATACACCTTATCATCTTCTTCAAACTCTAATTCTCTTCTCCTATTGTCGGCATAAGACTTTTGCCTACTATAGGTTGTTTACAAGCGATTTCTTATTAGGTGAACTTTGTCCAAGGTCTTATAGATCAATTCGGGACCAAGAAGCAAAGATTTACCAACGTCAAACCATATGATAGGAGACCTATAACTCCTACCATACAAAGCTTCAAAAAGAGGCATGGATATTGAGGAATGATAACTATTGTTATAAGAGAACTCAACCAAAGCCAAGTGCTCATCCCAACTACCCTTGAAGTCAATGATACAAGATCTAAGCATATCCTCGAGATTTTGTATAGTACGCTTCGCTGACCATCTATTTGGGGATGAAAAATGGTGCTCAACTTCACTTGCCTACCCAGCCCTTTTTTAAATAATCTCCAAAATCTAGATGTAAATTGAGCACCTCTATCCGATATAATGGAAAAAGAAACCCATGAAGACTCACTATCTTGTCAATATAGATACTTTCATAGTCTTCGCCGAATAAGTAGACTTAATGGGAATAAAGTGAGCGGATTTGGTCAATCTATCCATGATCACCTGTAACACTCCGAAAAGTCAAGACCTAATTTAGAGCCTAACATGAGTGTCTAAAGGTTTAGATACTGTTTTATGACCTAAAATAATGTTTAGAAGTGATCCGAGATGTTTTAGATGCAAGACGTCAAAGGACGTCCATGACGTCCGTAAACTAGCCTAATTGAACTAGTTGACGTCGCTATGTTTGGGGATGATTTCAGAGGGTGAAACAAAGTCTAAAACTTGTAAAAATACTCTAGTTAGGTAGAGTGTAGTATAGAGGGTCTAAGTATCCAATAACGACGCCCCAAGAACCACCCGAAGGGTCATGGAGGAGGACCCCAACATGGGTGAGAAGGATACCAAAGCAGCTTGCAAAAGTCAAGAATCAGTGGGCTGCTGCGCGAAGTGCAGCCCACAAGGACCTCACTGTCCAAAGATTTATTTTTGGGGACTAAAATGTGTGTTGCGGGGCCACTTCCCAGATTCGGTAAAATCGTATTTTTGACATTTAAACTTCACAAAAAGACCAATTTATGTAAAGGGTATTTTGGGTAAAATAGGGGCTGATTATATATAGCCTAAGGGTCATTTTAATTCATTTATCACTCATCCAAACACAAATTCCCAAAACAAAATCCAAAAGCTCTCACCTCTCTCTACTTTCTCTCTCCCCAAATCCTCCATTGAAGAAGGAAGAAAGCTTTAGGAAGAAGGTCAATTTCTCTAGGAATTCACTTCAATTTTGTGGATTAATCTTCATTAAGGTATGTGTTGTTCACTCTTGGGATTCCTTTTCCCAAGAGGTCCTCACAAATTTGATTTCAAAATACCCAATTCCATGGGGTATTCATATTCTTGAGTTATCTTCTAAACTTCAAATTGATGATGAATTGTGATTCCCTATGATTAATTGAGTATAAATTGTTGATTAATTGTTGTTAATTTATGCAATTTCATGTTTATCATGTTCCCTTACCCAATTCCCATATTTTGGATCTTGGTCATGAATTGATGGGAATTGAAGAATGAATTAATTATTAGACTTATTTTATCTATTCTAATTTATGTATGGAATTAATAGGGTAATATATGGTTGGGATTGGACCTAATTCTTGGTGAATTCATGATGAATCCTAATTCCCCTAACCCTAGGTTATGAATTGATGTTAATTGGGATAGTGATGATGCAATTGACCTAGTTCTTGTGTTAATTACTATTGATTGATATCACTACACCTATTGTTGGATGTAATTTGTTGGTTGATGGTAAGACCATGATGATGGCTACTGAAGAAGATTGAGTAAGTCCTTATGATCCTAACCTTTACTTCAATTATGATAGCTTGTGATTGATGATTGTAACAACCCTAAAAATGGATATGCTAAGTAATGCTTAATGTGTCTAGAATGCCTACGATTAGACCGGGTTCACACGGATTGATACGCGTAGAACCAGACCTCTGAACCTCTGCAACAGCCAGCCAACTAGCTTGGTGAGTTAGTTGAGCTAGGAAAGGTTGGGTCCAGCCATGTAGGGCACCCGAATATGAAGATTTACCCAGATGAGTCTTTACCGGACTTAAAAAGGGGAAATCTTAAGTTTGGAAGGTCTAGGGGTAAAATGGTTTTTTTCCCAGGCTAAGGGTAGTATCGTAATTATCCTTAATATTTAATTAATTATTTAATTAATATAGTGGAGGTGATTTTGGGGAGAAAGGGCCGAAATTGGCCTTTGAGTGAAATCTTGCTCCACCCGGGTTGGAACCTAGGTGGAAGCAATGATTTAACTTGATTTATTTTATTTGGTGAATTAATTTAATTAATTAATATTTAAAAAGCTGATTTAATTAAGGGAAAAATCATATTTTTAATAAAAAAATATTAATGATAAAATAAATAAATTAGCAAAGAATCCTAGTTTGACTAAGTCATTACCTAACACTCCTAATCCTAAGTTACTATCACGTTTAAAACCACCAACATCTCTTTCACGTTCTCATCATCAGTAAAAGAGAAAAAATCAGAAAAAAAACAAAGTTCTTCACACTTGAAGAACTTACACACAAAAACTCAAACAAAAAACTAAGCTAAAAACGAAAATCAACAACAAGTTCTTGATGGGATATTTCTTGAAGTTTCGGTGGTGAGGCTTGGTTTCGTGGTAAATGGGCATCATTTAAATAGGTTTTGAACGATATTATGGTATGGGTTTTCTTCTCACTTGGTCCCTTTCCCAAGAGACCCTTAAGGTTTAGTTTAAATCGCCATTTAAAGACTAAGGTTGTCCCCGTTGCATGCCCCTGTCATTAGATCCTTTGAACGATTCAAAGCATGCGTTGGTAAGTCTTCTGGTAGATAATGTTAGGTCTGGTTGTGATTATGTGTTGAATGTGTGGTAAGAAATCATGTAAAGGATGAAAAATATATTCCAGAAAAGTGCATTAACTCGACTGTTTTGAGCATGTGTGTGCTAAAAATTTGACTATGTTTGCTGCCTGAAATTTGTATGTTAAATGTTGTGTTTTGCGTCTGTAAAAATGCTAATAACGTGATGTTCATAAAAGTTTAAGGTGGCTGGCTGAATGTCACTCAAAATGCTACAAAACAAACAACAAAAGAATGAGAGAAAAATGGTTTGGAAGAATTTGTAGTCTCGGCCAAAATGAAAAAAAAAATTCTGAGGTCATTGGTAATTGAACCCAAGACCTCACCAAATGTAAATTATATAAAAATTTCATGAAAAAAATAAAAGGAAAAATAAATGTGGAGAGTGGGGATTGAACCCCCAACCTCTTGAATGGATGGGAGAGTTAGGAGAAAAATAAAGGAGAAAAATGAATGTGGAGAGTGGGATTGAACCCCCAACCTCTTGAATGGATGAGAGAGTTAGGAGAAAAATAAAGGAGAAAAATAAATGTGGAGAGTGGGGATTGAACCCACAACCTCTTGAATAGATGAGAGAGTTAGGAGGAAAATAAAGGAGAAATATAAAATGAGGTGAATGGGGATTGAACCCACAACCTCTTGGATAGGTGAGAAAGTTAAAACATAAATTAAGAGAAAAAGAATGAGCTTGTGGGTGATTGATCCCACAACCTTCATGCTTTGGACGAAAAATAGAGGAGAAAAAGAAAGGAAATATTATGGGTTTGATGGGGATCGAACTAGGGTCCCCCAAATCTGAAAAATGCAATCACCAAGTTTAATATAAGATTAAGTGTTGCCCAAGGGATTCGAAATCGGGTTCCCTTGTCCAATTCCGTATTGACACATAAGTGATACGTAAATAATTATTTAATAAATGCTGCCTCTACAGATCAAAATCAATATCTTGGCATACCTACAAGATGCATAAGTCTTGTACCACATAATCTTGGGTAAATATGAATCACTTAGATACACTATGAATGAAGCTTCACGGCTTGTATGTGTGGACTCATAAGTCTAGCATACATTTAAAAAGTAAGTGAACCTAAGATATTATGTGATGAGATAATGAAACCCCAGAGGGGTCAAGTAAGAGTGTGGCACACACTAAAGAGCCAAGTGCATTGGCATACGATGAACTGAACATTCACGTAAAGTGATGAGTAATTATGAAGAGTAAATGTGCTAAAGTTAAAGAATGTGGTGACAAAATGATAAGAGGCTAATGTGAAAGACGAGAGCAATCTCAAATGAGCCTAAGTAAATGTTACCAAAACGTACTCACCTATGAGAGTGTAAAGTTAATGAAGAGACCAGTCTGTACGAACACTCTAATGAAAGTATTGAAGTTAATGCATACTTAACTCAAATGATGAGATGAGAAATCATCTAATGAGCTATGATGTCCTCATGCTAGAAGGCAGCTTCCATGATGTATGAGTTTAATGTAATGGAACTTTACACTGAGCACCGATAGGCTATTTATGAGTGGCGATGCCTTCCTTTGAGAAGGGCGGAGGTTCACGTAAATCTCATGAGATGAGACTATCCAGCATGCCGGGTATGGGTCTCCTTATATCTCCTAGTCTTTGAACCTATACTGCCAATATAGAGATCTAGCAGGGTTCAATTCCCTCTATACTCTAGCATATTTTGGTTCACTTTGGCCAGTGATTCCACTTCTTTTCGGTGTGGGGTTAAACACTGGATTTCTTGATCCTCACATGATCTATGTCGGTTAAGGTTAAAGTTCCCAAAGAAAGAATGAGGCCAGCCTCAAGTAATGCACATAATGAAATGAACGATACCAAAGGTGTTAGGATAGGATAATCAAGAGGTGAGATAGACTTAAGTAATGACACTAGGTCATTCTTGGTCATTGCACAGCGAACCCGATGAACGTCTTAAACTACATCCTAGGTATGGCTGGTGTTTACACTAGCTTACGAATGAATGAAAATGAAGTACGTATGAATGAATGAAGCAGACTCTGTGTTTGATAAAGAAGGCTCCCTAGTTGAGGTCCCATATGTTGAGCCCTCATTTTGGGAAGTCCTAATGTCAAGTCCATGATTCCAAGGTCTCATGGCTTATGGACGAATGATATGAAATATGTTATGTGTTAATAAGCCATATGTTATGTGTTGTGTGCAATATGTTATGTATGATGATGCATGTTACTCTCATAGCATGACTTTTCTAATCCGATTTTTGGCAAGTCCACTCACTTGACTTTCCATAATTTATATGATTAGGAGAGAGCTATTCTAAATCATGATGTTCGTGGTGTGTGCTTGCATATACCCATACTTAGTACAAGTGTGTACTAATCCCATACAACTCTACATTTATAGGTGCAGGCACAGGTGGACGTTAGAGCTCACAAGTCGACACTGAAGCTATCCGTACGTGGAGCATTCATCCGGACTTGGTAGGACCTCATGCTTTCGAGGACGCTAGACCATTATATTCTAGCTTAGATATAGGTTTGAGTTAGTGGAGCATGTTCCACTAGCGTTTCTTTCTCATTTTATTTCAAACATTGTATTGGTACCATTTTGGCAAGTATACACTTAATGCAGTATTGAACTATTTCTTTTATTTGATGATCTTAATATTAGATGATTGATTATGAACGTTTATGAGTTTAAGTATAATGTCTTAATGGAATGTTAAGTAACAAAAATTTGTAATTTTCCGCTAAAATTAACCTAGATGAAGTAATGATGACGTATGTATGCTTGTCTGCGACCTCTGAAAGGTCAATGACGCCGATCTTGTTTGGGGTCTAGACTCCGGTTGTGACAAAGTTTGTATTAGAGCACTAGGTTAAATTCCGAGGATAATAAGTTCACATCAACCACATTGAGTAGTTTCTAAGTCATGGTAGTGAAGTGCACCACTATCCTGAATTAGAGATTGCATGATGCGTAGGAAAAATTCCCTTCTTCTGATCTTATCGTGCCTTTTGCTAATGTCTGATTTCTTGGTGTTATGAGCGTGTCTAACATCAATTCTTTTTTCTTTTCAGAAAAATGAACACTAGAAGAACGTTGGTCAGAGGAAAGGAGGAGCAGCGTCTGGGGGTAATCAATTTCAACCCAAGGCTCCAGCTGAAGGAGTGGCCATGCCAGTTAACCCAGCTGGGTTGACTGATGCAGAGGTGCGGATCGCTCTGGCTCAGATGGCTCAAGTGTAACAACCCTAAAAATGGATAAGATAAGTAATGCTTAATGTGTCTAGAATGCCTACAATTAGACCGGGTTCACACGGATTGATGAGCTTGGAAAGGTTGGGTCCAACATGTAGGGCTCTCGAATACGAAGATTTACTCGAAGGAGTCTTTACCGGACTTAAAAAGGGGAAATCTTACGTTTGGAGGGTCTAGGGGTAAAATGGTATTTTTTTAGGCTAAGGGTAATATCGTAATTACCCTTAATATATAATTAATTATTTATTTAATAAGGTGGAGGGGCAATTTGGGTAGAGAGGGCCGAAAATGGGCTCTTGAAGTGAAGTCTTGCTCCACCCGGGTTCGAGCCTAGGTGAAAGCAATGAATTAAAGTTTTTTTAATTTAAGTTGGTAAATTAATGTAATTAATTTATATTTAATATTTAGCTGATTTAAAATAAAAGGAAATCAGGTTTTGAATAATTAAATAAAACCTTAATTGACTAAGTCCTAAACTAGACTCCTAAGCCAAATAAAACTCCCACTCTCTCACGTCTATCTCTCAACTCTCACGCTCAATCTCTCTTCTTTCTCATGTGTTCTCTCTGCCAAAATAACATACAAGATCAGTAAAAAAAAACATGTTCTTCACACTCGAAGAACATGCACGAAATCAAAAGAAAAAAAACGTTAATCACACGTTAGGCAAAGGGAAGTTGTCCGTCGAGTGGTGTTGACATTGAGGGGACTTTGACGTGATCTTGAGTGGTGCGGGCATCTCTGGCCCAGATGGCACAAGCCATCACTATGAAGGCCCAGGCTATGACTGCCCAGGTCAACCGGCAGGATGTTCAGAGGGAGAACCCACCTGTTCATAGCATGGCTGACAGGTTGAAAGACTTTATGAGGATGAATCCTCCTATTTTCACAGGGTCTAAGACTTCAGAAGACCCCCAGGAGTTTGTGCATGAGGTACATAAGACTTTGGTGGCTATGAGGGCCACAGATATTGAGAAAGCTGAGTTGGCTTCCTATCAATTCAAGGATGTTGCACAGACTTGGTGCAAGATGTGGTAGGATAGCCGAGCTTTTGGCGGTGTTCCAGTCACTTGGGAGATGTTTAAGACAGCCTTCCTGGAGAGATTCTTTCCCAGGGAGATTAGGGAGGCAAAGGTTGAGGAGTTTATCAACCTTAAGCAGGGATCTATGACAGTCAGGGAGTATTCCCTGAAGTTTGTTAAACTATCCAGGTATGTTACTTTACTTAGTATCTAACAGCAAGGATGAGATGACTACTGAAGTTTGTTAAATTATCCAGGTATGCTACTTCCCTTGTATCAAACAGCAGGGATGAGATGAGCAGGTTTTTCACAGGAATCAATGGAGATCTAGAGGAGGAGTGTCGGTCTGTGATGCTCCATGATAACATGGACCTCTCCAGATTGATGGTGCATGTCCAGCAGGTAGAGGACAGCCGCAAAAAGAGGGGCGTTTATGATGCTAGGAGGCCTAAGACTCAAGATCAGGCAGGTCCCAGCCATGGAGTCCACATGAACAATTTTGGCATCCGTGAGCAGCCCAGGTTCAAGAAGGGGCAGCAGAGTTCTGGGAACTCTAATTCTCGGAGGAGTACAACACCTAGAGGAGGCTGACCTGAGCCCAAGAAGAGTAATGGAAGTGAGATGCAGCGTCCCAAAAAGAACTGTGCTAAGTGTGGCCGTGCTCACAGTGGAGAGTGCAGACAGGGCACTAATGCCTGCTTCGGTTGCGGTAAGAGTGGGCACATGGTTAGAGACTTCCCACAGAGCAGAGGTCAGGCTGGAGGTAATGCTCAGCCTAGGCCTAATCCACAGGGTGCAGCAGCAGCCGAGCCTCCTAAGAGGAACACGTTCTATGCCCTGAAGGGCAGGGAGGAGAAGGAGAAGTCTACTGATGTGGTCACAGGTATGCTGCAAGTATTCTCAACTTCTGTTTTTGCTTTACTTGATCCAGGGTCTACGCTTTCCTTTGTAACTACTTTGCTTGCTCTCACTTTTGAGATATTGCCTGAAGTTCTGCATAATCCTATAGTGGTTAGTACACCTTTAGGAGAAAATGTAAGAACTGATAGAGTATACAAGGATTGCCCAATAATTGTAAGTGGTAAGACTATATGTGCAGACTTGGTTAGTTACCCATGCATGATTTTGATGTTATTCTTGGCATGGACTGGTTTCACAGTTGTTATGCTTGTTTGGATTATCATAGTAGAGTGGTGAGATTTCGTTTCCCTAATAAAGAGGAGCTAGTTTGGGAGGGGTACAACTCGAGTCGTCCTAATCCGTTGATTTTGAACCTTACACTACACCATTTTAGGTCTACGGCAACACTAAATCTGGACAACGCTTATAAAGTGTTGCCTAAAATATTTTTGGGAACACTTTTAAAGTGTAGCCAAAGATTTTGACTTTTAGCTACATTAATTTTAGCAACACTTCTAAAGTGTACTCTTTAATGGGATAACCTACACTTTATAAGTGTTGTTATAGTTGGCAACAACTATTTACATGAATAGCCACACTTTTAAAGTGTGTTATTTTTATAATTGTAAATACAACACATAAAAACTTTGGCCCTAGTGTTTTCACCAAAATTTTATATTCCCTCCAACATTTTAACAATAAAATTTAATCTCCCTCCCATTTTTATTTGTCCAAAAAAAATAAAACATTAAAGAAATATTAAAAAGAATAAAAGATTAAAGAAATAAAAAAAGGCAACATTTCCTAGAACTTCAGCTGAAGCTTCCATTTTCAACTGAAGAACACCATTTGCATGAGCTGAAGAAGGATCGACGAACAGGAGAAATCAATTTGTACTACGATTTTCGTCACATTTCTGTCAATCTTCATCTGAAGAACACCATTTTCAGCTGAAAAATCGAAGAGTACTGCGATTTCTCTGAAGATGAACTGAAGAAGATGATTTTCCTCTCAGCTTCGTTGTTCAAGATTGGAGAGCTGAAGAAGACGATTTTCTTCAAAGATTTCTGGGTAAACTGCTGATCCATTAGATTTCCTTTCGAAAATTGAAATAAAATGCTTCACAATCAACTTGCCTCATGTCTTAAAGATTTAGGGTTGTTGGAATAGAGTTTATCAGGTAAGAGATTTTACCTTCAAAAGTCTAAATTATAGCTTTAAGATTTTGATATTCTTGTGTGTCAGTAAAAAATTGAAGTTAGGGTTTTTATGTTCTTGTGTTGTTGATACGAATTTTGTTGATTTTGGGAGTTTAGTTTATAGTTGTATTACGTATAAATGGGCAGATTATCTTTGACTCACTAGTTTTTTCTCTTGAATGTTGAATGTAGAAGCTGAAGCTAAGTCGCCTTTATATGAAGAACTGAGTTGTAGCTAAGTCATCTTTCTTCGAAGAACTAAATTGTTGAAGCTGGCGATACCTACGATAGTTTGTCCCTAATAAGGATTTCGTCAAGTGTAAGTAGCTACTCTACATGAATTTCAAAAGTTTTTAATGTCTGTTTTAATGTCACTGTTTTTTTAGTCTTCCTGAGTTCATAGTTGTGCTCACCTTAAGCTTGGTTTGTTCCTTTGTTAACAACATTGATTATGTCTTGTAGCTATTTGCTTGTAAAATCTTTCTTTTTTCGACTACATGCCTTGAAGTGTCTAGAAGTCATTTTGTTGTTTCTCTAGTGCATTTTCAAGTGTACATCAGAAACTTTAGTTCAATATTTCTTAGTTGTTTTGGGATCACCTCGTAGTATAAATTTGCTAAACTTGCTTTGTATTTTGAGTTGCACTATATAGAAAACGAATCATATGCCTTAGAGATAGACGATATAGGATATATTTTTCAAGTCTAGAAGGGGTAGAGAGGGAGCAGTAACTTGTGAGAGTGTTTTGCAAGAGCTGGACATTACAGTTATGACAAATAGGAAATTTCTTCCTATAAAGGGATCTATTAAAAAAAAATAGTAATAGACTTTAACTTTTGTGGCTGGACAGTACATAATTTCTTATTTTTTACAATAACAAGTAACTGTGTATGATACGTTTGATTGGTGCAATTTTATTACCTTGTATAACTGGTAAAACTACAGTGATAGCGTAACATGCTTTAATTGTTAATGTATATAACTTAAATCCTTAGTAAAGCAATTGTTTCTACGTCTTTAATTGTTTTGTTTCTTTTTGTACTTTCAACTTGAGGATTATGCTTCCTTTCTTTTCTGCTAACTGTTACTAGCAATAACAGAATAGAAGTAGAAGATTTGTTTTGTAGTATGGACAACCTATTGAGTTTTGGATATTGTTGAAAGTGAGGCTTGCTTCATCTAAGTTTTAGAAGAATTAGGAGAAGTCAGTGAAAATAAAATGGAGAGAAAGTTTTGTATGATGCTAAAGTCTGTCCTATTTGATAAGCTAGATGCAACGGATGAGAAATAGCTTGTAACTTTCTAATTTCATTACATGTCAAGTTCTTGCATATAGAATAGAAGTAAATAGAACTGTAAAGATAGTATATGGTCAAGTGCTATAAGACTGTCTATGATGATGCTAAAGTCTGTTTCTACGTCTGTCCTCTTGATGAAGTTAACAACTTCATTATCAACCTTTTCCTCACTGACTTTATGTTTCTCCTTCCTATCGACTTCAATGGTTCTGTCATGCTCCACAAAGTGGGCTTTCTTTTGAGCTTCAGGGGGGGAGACCTATGGTGGTATCCACCAACACTTTTTCTCTGTGACTTCAGTTGATCGGATGCCTTTCCCTTTAGTCTATGTCAAACTGTAGATATTCCAGTTAGTAATGAACACGAATAAGCCTACTGAAGAGCTTAAAATATATTTATTCTTTTGTAAGTTTTGAAGAATAAACATGTTGTAATTTGTATGCTTCCAAGTTTGAAACTTGTGACCATATCTTTTAGACTAGAGTCTATTCATCTTAGTGATGAAACTAAATAAAAAAGCAGTTTTAACATATAAGAATCAACAACAGGAATCAATGTTGTTCTCTTCTTTACATTCCTAATCATAGACAACCTCCTCACTTCTTTACAATGTATTGTTTCTTCTTTACATTGACTAAAAAAATAACTCATATAAAATGAGACAGGAGAAATAATCAATTTTGTTGTAAACTTGAAAAATGACAAATAATTTAAAAGAGAGAAAAAAAGATGTAATTTCCAGTATGATTGGGGTGGCAGGGAGAGTGCAGACGAAAGGTGGGGGTGGTGAGAGCAAGGGGTTAATAGTATTGGGTGTTGAGTTGAGAGTTGATACAGGTCGCCTCGTGATCGGAGAAGGCAGATCCATGGAAGACTATTCCCCCTTGTCACGTGGGTTCTCTTTTGACTAACAATAATGAGTTATGACCCATTCATTTCTTAGCCATAGATATGAAATTACAAAAAGTTGTAACGTAACACATGAGAACTTGCAGTATAACTCAGGTATTACTATATATAGTGACCACTTGGCATTTGCTTAGCTTATCAATACTAAACAGTCTCTCATGTAACACATGATCATATGGTCCCTACCCCTCTCTGCATTTTTTTCTGCAAACAAAGAATCCAAAAAAAAAAAGTGTTTGACGACCAACGTGGACTACCCTGCACCTGCTGACTGATAATTTTATCAACTTATATAAATCATCTAACAGACAATATGAGCTGACTAGAATGCCTTGGTCTATACAATTTTAGATGACTAAAAAAAGTGCAGGTCTAAATGCTTTGGTCTAGACTGTTTTATATGATTCAAGAAAATATTCAGTTTTTATTTTTATCTAATCTTGTAAAGTTCACCAGTAATTACATTTGTAGCTTAAGAAATTTGGTCAAGTTTGTGTAAAAAGTTGTTTTCAAATAAATAAGCATGCAATATTTGAAAATCATGTCTCTCTGTTGATTTTTTCTAGTCACCTTTGTTGATCTTGTTGTATGGATGTGGAAATACTTGGTTTCAACTAATTTGGTATTTACTGGACTTAATCCTTGATAAAGTAGGACTGATAAGGAATCATTGCTCCACAAGAATGTTGGCTTTACCGGTGGTTCTAACCATGTTCTTTCTAAACACTAGGGGTACTACCAGGTGTAATGAAAAATCAATGTTGAAGAAACACATGATGAAATACTTGTTGAATTTAAAAAAATGCTTTGACTGATTGTTTACTTACATGATTTTGAGTTTCTCATGATATAGTTTTTGGTATTGAATTAGATTCAAGTATCATTTTTGTGTTGAATTAGATTCAAAATACTTTTCTGTTTTGGTGTTTTGACGTGCTTACTCGGTTGCACATGTTAAAACATAAGAAGATAAATTCACATCCTTTAAGTTTCAGAAATATAGTTAATGAATTTGTAACAGAACTATAAAGGCAAACAAAACATATAGGACGTACATAAAAGATAAACACGCCTAAAAATCCTTCATAAATCAAAGTTAAAACTTAAGCAAAAGTAGCATCAGGGAATGCAACCTGATTTAACAAACCGAGTGAGTCTTCTGTAAAGCATCTAACAGAGTACCCCCCCTATGGATACTTATGGGGAATAAAGAAAATCTTGAGTAAATTTAGGCCGCTAATGGAGGTTTCATATCGTCATTCTAATGCTTTCATTATTTCAGTGAAAGTTATTTCTTGCTACTCTTATGCTTGGCCTTTTGAATATCCTTGGACTATGATGCATAATATTTTTATTGATTGGATTGGGCGTATTGCAGTTCTTTAGTTTACATTCATTCCTGCTGAAATCTTAATAACATGATAACATTTATAACAAATACTACACTCACAGAACATTCACCACAAAAGGTAAGGATAAAAAAGATCTTTCTTCATGTATCACTGATACAACAGTTCAGAAATATAAAAACCTGTTGTGTCACTAATACAGTGAAATTTGGAAACTGTTGTATTACTAAGAAAACAAATATAAAAATTATTGTATTACTAATACAAAGCGACATTCATAAGTTGTTGATCGAATATCTATTATAGGATCATAATAATGTTTTCTTGAATGTTTAAACATGGTATTAGATATTTGATACTTCTCTGAATGGGTGTGCACAAGAATGAGATTTTAAAGCTTTAACTCTAAAAGCTCATAAAACTCTAAAAGCACTAAAGCTCTAAATTCAATTACAAAACTTTAACTTTTAATCATTTGAATTCTATTTATTTATTTTGTTTCTTAATTATGTATATCCTATTAACTGTACTTAATTTTTCCTTTATAGTATCATCAACATTCAAAAACATTTGTGGAGGATTCAAGGTTTGATTTGGCATAGCGGAAGTCTCATGACTAGGTAAGAAACTTTTATCATCTCATAACACATGATTCTGAAAGATTACTCGTGACTTTTAAAACTTATTTATGAACTAGTTAATGATTATTGCTGAAAGATTAAATATTGGTATATTCTTGTAGGAGTTCATATATCCCATCCAAGGATTGGATGAATTTAGCAAGGTATAGCAAAGAGTATATTGATGGCATTGAATCATTTCTAGATTTTGCTTACTCTTATGGAGATCCTCATGGAGACAAAATTCAGTGTCCATGTGCGAAATGTTGTAATATTCTTTGGAACCGAAGGAATGTAGTGTATGATCATCTAATATGCCATGGATTAGTTAAAGGCTATACTAGATGGATCAATCATGGGGAATGGGATATCAAGTTGAATGTTGATGATGATATGGATTACTCGCGTGATGATATTGATGGGTTGTTGAATGATCAATTTAGAGATGTTGCACAGGCTGGAGGAGTTTATGATGGTCCAAATGAAGATGCCAAAAAATTCTATAGCTTACTTGAAGAGGCAAACCAAGAATTATATCCTGGTTGTATAGGTTTCTCTAAATTATCATTCACACTTCGCTTATATTTGTTGAAGTGTTTACATGGATGGAGCAATGAATCATTCACTTCTCTTTTAGAGTTATTAAAAGAGGCGATGCCCGAGTTGAATATTCCTCAGTCTTACAATAAAACCAAGTCTATGGTTAAGAATCTTGGTCTGGATTATGAGAAAATTGATGCATGTCCAAATGATTGCATGTTGTTCAGGAATGATCATAAGGATGACGAATTTTGTCATACTTGTGGAGCTTCACGATATACTCAATCTCCTAAAGTTGATAGTGAGCTTGAGCCTTCAAAAAAAAAACATCGAGTTTCAGCAAAGACTTTGAGACACTTTCCATTAATTCCTAGACTCAAAAGGCTATTTATGTGCTCAAAGACAGCAGATTCTTTGAGGTGGCATGAAGAGGAACGTTCTAAAGATGGAAAGTTAAGGCATCCCGCTGATGGTCTAGCATGGAAAGACTTTGATAGGGTGCATCCAGATTTCGCACTAGATTGTCGCAACGTGAGACTTGGCTTGTCAAGTGATGGATTCAATCCATTTCGAACCATGAGCATATCACATAGCACATGGCCAGTTATGTTGATGGTTTATAATCTGCCGCCTTGGATGTGCATGAAATCTGAATATTCCATACTTTCTTTACTTATACCTGGACCGCGATCACCTGGAAATGACATTGATATTTACTTACAACCATTGATAGATGAGTTAAAATTATTATGGGATTCTGGGGTTGAAACATATGATGCTTCCAGAAATGAAACTTTTCAAATGCGGGCAGCTCTTATGTGGACAATCAGTGATTTTCCTGCATATGCTATGTTATCTGGTTAAAGTACAAAAGGAAAGTTTGCTTGCCCTTGTTGTAACTATGGCACTAATTCTCGCTATCTTAAACATAGTCGGAAAATGTGCTATATGGATCATCGTGTTTTTCTACCGATGGATCATCCATGGAGATTAAACAAAAGATCATTCAATGGCAAAACTGAATTCAGGCCTCCTCCGGCTCCTTTAAAGGGAACTGATGTGCTTAATAGCTTACATGATTTTGAAAATGTTTTTGGGAAGAAGAGAAAGAGATCAAATGATGGCCCATGGAAAAAAAGGTCCATTTTTTTTGAATTACCTTACTGGCAGCACAACTTGTTACGTCACAACCTTGATGTAATGCACATAGAGAAGAACATAGTTGATAGCATACTTGGAACTCTTTTGGATATTTCAGGAAAAACAAAGGATCATGCAAAAGCACGGTATGATTTGAAAGATATGGGAATCAGGAAGAACCTTCATCCACAAGATACAGAAGATAGTAAGAGAACAAAGTTTACAAAGGCGTGCTTCTCAATGACAAATGGAGAGAAATCCATCTTTTGTGGAGTTTTAAAGACAGCCAAGCTACCTGATGGTAGTGCCTCCAATATATCTAGGTGTGTGCACTTGGATGAAAGAAAGGTGTCTAATTATAAAACACATGATGCTCATTTCATGTTACATTACTTACTTCCAATACCAATTAAAAGCATTCTTCCTGATCATGTGGCTATTCCTTTGATTCGTCTAAGTTCCTTCTTCCATCGTTTGTGCCAAAAAGTAATCACATTGGAGGAACTGGATTGCTTAGAAGTAGAGATCATAGAAACAGTAAATCAGTTGGAGCGAATTTTTCCTCCTTCATTTTTTGATATCATGATTCATTTGCCTATTCATTTGGCGAATGAAGTGAGATTAGGCGGTCCAGTGCAAAATCGATGGATGTATTCCACTGAAAGAGAAATGGGTACATTCAAATCATACATTCGCAATAGGCGTTTTCCAGAAGGTTGCATAGCAGAGACACGAGTGGGAATAGATTGCATGAATTTATTCTCAAAATATCTGCATCGGGGTGTGCATACCAGATTTAATAGAAGAGCGCGAAATAATGATGAATGTGACCCAAGTGACGCAGAACCTGTGAGTTTGTTTTCTAACAAAGGAGTTCCTTTAGGAGCAAAGAAAACTGATCCAATCATTTTAGATGACAAGTCACTAAGTCAGGCACATGCATACTTATTGGGAAATTGTGACGATGTTCAAGAATATATTAGGTACCTTAATTTGAATATAGTATTCTTTTTGTATAATTAAGTTTAACTTATTTAATTTATTATTTTAATAAATATAGTAAATGTTTTGTAGAGAGCATGAGCAAGAGGTTAATAATCAGTCACGGAGATCTAAATGGAGCAAAGCCAAGAATCATTGTCAAAACTTCTCTCAATGGTTTGAAACTCGTGCTTTGCAAGAGGATGTGCCTGATTTGATAAAACAATTGTCTAGAGGACCAAATTCTGTTGCAAAAAGATATTCTGGGTATCTCATAAATGGATATAGATTCCATGTTAGGCAGCGTGATGCAAGGCGTAAAACACAAAATAGTGGTGTTACATTAATTGCCTCAACTACAAACTTTGCAAGCTCAAAGGATAAAAATCCGATTGCTGCAGATTTGACTTATTATGGTAGAATAGTTGATATTGTTGAATTAAACTATTTCAGCCATTTTAAGGTTGTTTTATTTAAGTGTGATTGGTATGAGGTTGAAAAAGATGTTTATGGCCTTACTTATGTCTATTTTAACAAGAGATGCTCTCAGGAAGAGCCTTTTGTGCTTGCATCTCAAGTACACCAATGCTTCTATGTGCAAGATCCATATGATCAAGATAAACATTATGTTATGAAGACTGTTCCAAGAGACTTGTTTAACATGGGTGATGAAGTTGAATCTAATCTCCCACAAAGTTATGAAAATGAGCCATCTGAACATTCGAAGGGTCCATCTATACCAAAAGATAATGGTGAAGTACTCTTAACAAGGACTGATTTACCAGAAACAATCATTGATGTGCCTTTGGAGGAATTTGTCACTCAACAAGTTGAAGTCGAGTATGAAGAGGAGTTTGAAGATGAGTTCGAAGACGAGTCTGAAAATGAGTATGAAGATGAGTTTTTAGATGCGTTTGAAGACGAGTCTGAAAATGAGTATGAAGATGAGTCTAATGATGAAGTCGAGTCTGAAGAAGAGTCTGAAGAAGACACACCATGAGTTTCATTATTGTTGTGATGATCATATAGTGCTCACTCACTGTTTTTGTAATCTAATAGTTTTTTTGGTACAACACATTAATATATCTAATATGTGGAATCTACTATTAGATCGCTACAATGTTTAAGTATTCTGTTGGCTTTTTTCATGCGTCCAATTGTTGTTTGGTTAAGTAATTTATGTTGCCTTCTTATCTGATTATTATTTTATTGAGGAACCTATACTTCTAGCTGATTATTGCTTTATTTCGTTGTTTGTTATTTATATACTTTCTGCTTTCATTTTATTATCAGGCAGTTGGCATTAGAGGAATTCAACTCTGTAGTTTGAAGTTGCTTCTGGTTTGGTCGCTGTTCCAATTTTGTCGCTCCGAGAGAGGTACAACTCTTTACCTTTATGTAATTTAAGTAATAAGAAGCTCTCCAGTTTTAGATTTGAACCTACAATTTTTTTTTTGCTGTAATCCTCCTGAACTTGACATTATTGAACACATTTTCAACTCTAGAAGTTTTGCCAGAAAGGTCTGGGGTTCTTTGTTATCTCCTTGGGTATCCAAAAGGATTATAATTCTCTTAAATACATGGTGATAAGATGATGGAACAGTGTGCACAAAAATGAGTCTGTTTGTTTCACAATGTCTTAGTTGACATGATTTATGTTGGTTTCTTATCTGATTATTATTTATTTAAGGAACATGTACTGATTGTTGATTATCATATTCTTAGTTGTTATGATCGATTCGATCTGTTTTATTAAAGTTAACCGAGTCTCATTTTAGTTTGTTCCAGTCATCTTCAAAAAAGTTGATATGTCTGTGTTGTTGTCACAATAAACTAAAACTGCCCTCTGTATCTTGATGAGTTAAAATGAGTTCTGTAATTACATTACTGTTTTGTATAAGTTCTGCAATATTATACAGTACTTTAAACAAAGCAAAAAGAATGAATCAATCAACAATGCTAAAGAAAAAGGGTTTGAATCCAAACAAAGTTCAAAGTCCATTGAAGAATCTGGATGTTGATATGCAATACCGATCAAGTGCTGAATTGGCCAACAAATTCAAGATTAAGAGAGAACAACTTGCAAATGAACGCAATGATAAAGCTAAGAAAGAGCAGCCACAAATACCACATAAAAGAAAGAATTCTGAGGATTTCATTCCACAACAAGGAAAGAGTAAATTGCTTGGGAACAAATCAGTCATTCAATTATCTTCAAGGGAAGAGATTAGAACCTCACGTATGATTGCAGGGAAAGGACAAACTAAACAACGGTTATTTCAATTTGAAGAGTCCATTCAAGATAATGGAACTAAACTTCCTATGAATAACTCTAGGTTCCATACGTCATTCAAGAAAGATGTTACTGCTTCAGCACATGTGACTGGAACAACACTAGGTAATGGAGAGGTACGACATGATATTCTTGATCTACCAAATTGCAAACAGGTAAAGAGGAAGCCGGTCATACCAGCTAGTACTCTTGATCAGTTTCTAAAAGATCAAGGGATACACAAAGATGATGAAACAAAATGTGACAACCACACAACAACTGATGTCGAATTTATGCATACTCCTATTATTAATGAACAGAACAAAGGATTGGATGATCATGTGGAACAAGTAGAATTCAGTAAAGATAAATGTGATGTCGAAGAGAAAATTGACATTGATTGTAGTACAAAAGGTATGTCTTAAACTTTGTAAGATTTCGAACTCATTATAAAAATAAATATCTTATTTCCTGTGTGTTACATCAATCTAGAAATGTCGAAGCCAAAAAAAGTTCGAGGACATACAACATGTAAGGATATTCATGCAAGAAATTTGGAAGAAAGAAAGGAGGTGACATTTGATAAAGGACAAGCAGTGGGACCAACTAATAAGATAGTGTCACAATTAAGCAACTTTATAGGAACAATTGCAAGGAATCCTAGATTCATCAGCTTGATGTACACTAGTTGGCATGTGGTGCCAAAGGATACTAAAAAGCGCATGTGGGAATACATCAATGTAAAAACAACCACTCTTGAGAATTCATATTTTATTATTTGTTTTACTTACTGAAACTAAATATATTTTATTTTGCATAGTCCAAATTTCTACTTCCAGTAGAAGGAAAGAAGTGGGTGATGACTGGTCTTCGTGATGCTTGGAGGCGACACAAGCAAAAAATTAAAAAGATTTTTTTTGATAAAAACAGTACCCTTGAGGATATGCTAGCAAAATGTCCTGATGGCATTCCACATAATCAATTCCGCCAGTTGATCGAGTATTGGAAACACCCAACTATTCAAGTAAGGTTAAAATGGTGCATTTCTACTCATCGACTAATTCTGCATCATATCTATTCTTTTTATACATATCAATTCAATTATCTCTTTGTTTTTAACAATAGGCCATATGCGAGATGAATTCTCAAAACAGGAAAAAACAAAAGTGGAGGCATCGAATGGGACCTATTAATTTTGCTAGAGTACGCATGGCATTGGTAATACTTAGTTGACATTTCTTACAAAATTTGATTTTCATTTTTTTGTACTTTAGAAGAACTTACTGATTTTTTAAAATTTCTTTTGATATAATCTGTAGCGTGCAGCCAAAGACAACAACGAAGAACCATCAAAGCCTGAAATATTTATTGCAACTCGTACCAAGACGGGAAAGGAAATCCAGGCTGATACCCAAGTTGCAATAGTAAGTTTTTTGAAGAGGATTAGTAGTGAACTTTAATCAGACTTAACATTTATATTGTGGGGAGTTTGACTACGTTGAATTTTAATCATGTATGCCATCTTCTTGTTCTTCTTCTTGTGCAAGTTCGAGGAGATATCAATTATTTGTTGATGTTGTTTAATTGTTTTTTACGAAAAGTTTTCATAATTTATTAATGCTTGATCGCTATAATAGGATTGAAAAATGAAATAGTACTTACAATTCACAATGGATGCCAATTTTATTCAATAGGCTGAACTTCAAAATCGCCAAAATTCTGGGGAAACAGCTGATGATGCATTTAGGGCAGTATTTGGAAAGGAGCATCCTGGTCGAGTTAGGTGCTATGGTAGATCAGTGACAACAAGTTCTTTGAAGAAAGATGAGGAAATTAACAATCTAAAACAAAAGCATGCCAATGAAATCACTTCTCTAAAGGAAGAATTGAGAGAAGAAATGCGACATTTATTCACTCAATTGCTGCAAAACAACCCTGGATTGAATTTTCAAGATATAACAGGGTGTGTTGGATCTAACCTTGCTTCACCTATTGATGCAAGTAGCGCACAAGCTGTAAGAGGCACAAATCTTCCATATTCTTCGGGGTCAGCTCAAGATTCGGTTCTTCAAAAGGTATTTTGTATTTCAAATTCTCTGTTAATAGTGTCAATATTGTTTTTCTTCTAGTTTAGTTGGTGTTCTTGGTAATGAAATTCTAAACTTATTTTTACTTTCTAAGTTCAGTCCACCAATTTAACATCCCTAATTTATTGTGTACCATATCCTTCATCTTCTCCATTTTGGAAATGTATATACTATTTAACATTCAAATGGAGAGATTCAACCTTATGATTGAAAATATCAATGAATGAAGGCATCCTTGAAGTTAAAACATGTATAGAAGGCAGCTAATTTACAAAGAGATAATTAAGATGTGTTCTCAAGATAATTAAGGGAAGATTATAGTAATGAAATAAACATAAGTTGTGTGCCTAGATCTAACAGCAAACAAAGAATTTTTTCTACAATAGCAGACTAATATATGTTCAATTATGCAGGACAAAATGTTGTTGCATTTGGTTTTACTAGTATGTTAAAATCCCAGAATTTCCCACTTCACTGCATACACTTCCTTGGGAACAATTGTAATAAGTGACATAAATTTACACTTTCTTGATGTAGCTGTCTTTCTGGTTTGGCTAGCATATTTTAAAATCTTCTTTGCATCTCTAGCAATTGTTTGATACTTGACTCTGTGGAGAGGAAAATTGTGGCTATGTTCAACTACAGACAAGGCAGAGAAAATTGGAGAGGAGTGGCTATGTTTAACTACAGACAAGACTCTGTTAAATCTTTACCTTGTTCAATATTTTGTTTATGTCTTTTTATAGCAATCCTTCTCTTCTTACTAAACCTTTCTCCTGATTTATTATTGAACCTAGCTTTCTGTTGACCTGTATCAAAGACCTCTTGTTGCCCTGTATTTTTTAAACTTGCAATAACAGTAGCATGGGCTTCATTATAGTGAAAAGGGATATCCATAACCTCCTCAAAACAAGAGTCATTTCATCCCTCCATGTAGATTTCTTTTCCTGCAAATTAGTACTGTCCTGCACTTTCCAGCCATATCAGCAACTTCTTTAACAACAATATTATCGAGGGGCTTAGGGAATGGAGTACTTGCATCAACTGAACCTTTAGAATATTTTGGCTTTTCCATGTATGCACTGGAGATGCAGTCTGATGACGCACCTTGCCCTATGCTGCATGTGTTTGAAAATATCATGTTCCTGTTGTTATGCATTGATTTTTGTGGTCATTCTAAACTATGTTATGAACCTTGTTTCCAGTATTCATCTCTGGTTTGTTTGAACTGTTTGTGTGTTCCTGTGAGTGTTCTCAGGCCCAATATGTTGTTAGTGCTGGACTTATTATTAATTTGTGTATCCGTTGTATCCTTATTTATTGATTGTTTTGTTCATCCTGCATAGAAAGATCAATTAAACTATTAGAAGTATCAACTGCTGAATTAGTAGTGGAACAGTGTGATCAGTCTCTCTTATTTGGTGATCAAGCAAGTACAGAGAATTATCCTACAACTAGTAAGTCTTGTTAGTGCAGAATTATTAGAAGTAAGACATGTACCATTCAAGACTTGTTAGTGCAGAATTATTAGAAGTAGCAAGTGCATGATTACTAATTAGTTCTGTTGCTTCTTAAGTTACTACAGTCCATTCAAGACTTACTATCTGTGAAGTCTGAAAGAGTAAGTGCAGCCAACAACATATGCAGTTAAAGAATTCATATCTCAACATTATTTCACTTGTCCTATGACAAACTTTTAATCTCTGTTTAAACTTTTGAAGTTTAATTTTGGAGAGCCAACAACAGAAGACTGCACAAATGTTGTAGTCCTTATAAAGTGTAATTTTAACATTGAAATTGTATTTAGATTTGGATTGGTTGTCTTACAGTGAATTCTCTCTTATTATGCACTTCCACAATTATTTCACAAACTTATAATTTTATTTTGAATGTGCAGGAAAATGCCGGTAATTGAATTTGAATTTGGCTACAAGTAAACTCGATCTATTGTGGCGAAAGATGAAGAATTTTTGTACTATTGTCATATACGTTTGAATGACACTTTTGGTTTTTTGAACTTGTTGATATTAGAGATCTTTAAGCAATCACTTTCTAAGTTTTGGTTGTATATGAAATATTTGTCGAAGTTTATTTAAAATATATAGCTTCGATTTAATGATAAGTTAATTTTGTGTTTTAGGTCACTTGTATGTATGTAAATATATATATATATATATATATATATATATATATATATATATATATATTTGTGCTACATGTAGGCTTATAAATGTTAAAGCAACACTTTGTAAGTGTTGCTCTTGGTAGATATAAAGTTACACTTTATAAATGTTGTTTTAGGTAGATATAAAGTTACACTTTGCAAGTGTTGCTCTAGGTAGATATAAAGTTACACTTTGTAAGTGTTGCTGTATATGAGATATAAAATTAACACTTTATAAGTGTTGCTATAAATGAGATATAAAGTAACATTTTATAAGTGTTGCTATAGATGAGATATAAAGTAACACTTTATAAGTGTTGCTATAGATGAGATATAAAGTAACACTTTATAAGTGTTGCTATAGATGATTAATAAAAGGCAACACTTTTTAAGTGTGACCAATAAATCTGAAAAGGCAACGCTTTTAAGTGTAGTCTAATAAAAAATAGGTGTTGCTAATGCACGTCTTCAAAGCGTGCCCTTATACCTATTTGGCTACGCTTTATAAGTGTAGCCAAAGATGGCAACATTTAAAAAGTGTTGCCTAATGTCAAAGGTTACGCTTCTTTTGGGCAGCCCCTAAAAAGTGTTGCTGAAAGCCCAAAAGTGTAGCCTTTTATCAAAGGCCACACTTTTTGCTAGTTTAGGCTACACTTACGTGGTGTTGTTGTAGGCCGAAAATGGTGTAGTGTTAAGGCCAATAAAATGATGTCCAAGGGGTTATTGTGTCATCTTGTGAGTGTTAATGATTTAGATCATGACATTCCTTCCATAGACTCAGTGCCTGTAGTGAATGAGTTCTTAGATGTATTTCCTTATGATTTGCCTGGAGTCCCTCACCCTCGAGAGATTGACTTTGGTATCGACTTAGAACCCGATACTAAACCAATTTGAATTTCTCCCTACAGGATGGCTCCAACTGAACTCAATGAGTTAAAGCTGCAGTTAAAAGATCTCACTGGTAAGGGTTTCATTCAGCCGAGTATATCCCCTTGGGGCGCTCCAGTGTTGTTTGTGAAAAAAGAAGGATGGAACCCTTAGAATGTGTATCGATTATCGGCAGTTCAACAAAGTCTCTATAAAGAATAAGTATCCACTTCCCATAATAGATGATTTGTTCGATCAGCTTCAAGGGTCTAGTTTCTTCTCTAAGATTGATCTTCATTCAGGGTATCATCATCTTAGGGTTAGGGATGGAGATATCCCAAAGACAGCCTTTAGTACTCGTTATGGTCATTATGAGTACTTAGTTATGTCATTTCGTCTTACGAATACACCTGCTGCATTTATGGACCTCATGAACCGAGTCTTCTATGAATACCTTGATTCTTTCGTCATAGTATTCATTGATGACATCCTCATCTACTCTAGGACCAATGAAGAGCATGAACAGCATTTGAGACTAAGCTTGCAGGTACTTAGACAACATCAGTTGTATGCCAAATTTAGAAAGTGTGAATTCTGGCTTAGATCAGTGACCTTCCTGGGTCATGTTGTGTCCGATCAGGGTGTGGAGGTGGATCCAAGGAAGACTGAGGCTGTGAAGAATTGCCAAAGCCTCTTACTCCCACTGACATCCGTAGCTTTCTGGGTTTGGCTGGTTACTACCGCAGGTTCGTGGAGGGCTTTTCTTCCATTGCTGCCCCACTGACAGCTTTGACTAAGAAGAAGTCCAAGTTTGAATGGACGGAGACTTGTAAGAAGAGTTTTAAGGAGCTCAAGGACAAACTGACTTCAGCCCCGGTGCTTACTTTGCCTAAGTGTGGTAAGAATTACACTGTTTAGTGTGATGCATCTAGGGTTGGTTTGGGTTGTGTTCTTATGCAGGTTGGTAAGGTGATAGCCTATGCGTCCAGACAGCTCAAGGTTCATGAGAAGAATTATCCCACTCATGACCTGGCGTTGGCAGCTGTGGTGTTTGCGCTAAAGTTGTGGAGGCAATACTTGTATGGAGTGCATGTGGATATGTTCACAGACCACAAGAGTCTCCAGTACATGTTCCCACAGAGGGAGTTGAATCTACATCAGCGGAGATGGTTGGAGATGTTGAAGGATTATGACATGAATGTTCACTACCATCCAGGTAAGGCTAATGTTGTAGCTGATGCTTTGAGCAGGATGAGCATGGGAAGTACAGCCCACGTTGAGGATGAGAAGAAGGAGTTGGCGAAAGATGTACACAGACTAGCCAAACTAGGTGTGTGGTTGGTTGACTTTACTAGTGGGGGTGTTTTAGTTCATTCTAGTTCTGCATCATCCTTGGTAGTTGAAGTCAAGCAGGGTCAGCATCTCGATCCTCTGTTGATGGAGCTGAAGAACTCAGTGTTGATAAAGATGAACGATCTTTTGCTTTGGGAGGTGATGGCATACTTAGGTATTAAGACAGGCTGTGTGTACTAGATGTGGATGATTTGCGGACCAGGATTGTTGTAGAGGCCCATGGTTCTAGATATTCCATACATCCAGGTTCCACCAAGATGTATCATGATCTTAAGCATAATTATTGGTGGGATGGCATAAAGAAGGACATTGCAGAATATGTGGCCAAGTGTCCTAATTGTCAGCAGGTTAAGGAAAAACATCTTAAGCTTGGCGGTCTTACTCAGAGTATTGAGGTTCCGACTTGGAAGTGGGAGGACATTAATATGGACTTTGTGGTTGGTCTTCCGAGGACTAGGAGACAGCATGACTCCATATGGGTTATTCTGGACAGGATGACTAAGTCTGCCCACTTTATCCCTGTGAAGTCTACTTACAGAGCCGAGGATTATGCGAGACTCTACATTGATGAGATTGTGAGATGGCATGGGATTCCTTTGTCTATCATTTCAGATAGAGGAGCTCAGTTTACTTCACATTTCTGGAGATCTTACCAGAAGAGCTTGGGTACGCAGATAAAGCTTAGTACTACCTTTCATCCTCAGACTGATAGGCAGGAAGAGCGCACCATTCATACATTGGAGGACATGTTGAGAGCGTGTGTGATTGACTTCAGGGGTAGCTGGGATGACCATCTGCCTTTGATAGAGTTCTTGTATAATAATAGCTATCACTCCAACATAGGGATGGCACCATTTGAGGCACTGTATGGTAGGAGGTGTAGATCTCTAGTTGGGTGGTTCGAGGTTGGAGAGTCATCCATTTTGGGTCCAGAGATCATTCATGAGGCCTTAGAGAAAGTCAGAGTGATTAGGGACAGGTTGGCTACTGCTTACAGTCGGCATAAGTCATATGCAGATAACAGAAAATGGCCCTTAGAGTTTGATGTTGGTGACCAGGTCTATCTGAAGATATCACCTATGAACTATCACATTCGGGTTTCCCCCCCCCCCCCCATACGTAACCGGCGTCGTCGTCCTCTTAGAGGACTAAGACAAGCCTCTTAGCCCCATCATAGCATTAATCGATTAAAAATGTGAAGGAATTTAAGACTTTTTATCTATAAACTACTCGGAGGTTTACATAGACCTCTACATACACATAGTCATATTTATATCAAGTATACATAGACTTGTTCGTATAGGAAGATTACATAGTCTTCTACTTTTATTTCACACATTTATAAAAAGAGAAATAATAGTCATAAAAAGCTGTCTCATCTCATAAACCATCTATCAAGACAATAAATCTTGGGCATAGCCCTACATCAATACAAGAAGCCATATATAGGCTATATACAACATCGTCTCAAATGAGTAATAGAATCAATACGAAATTTTAGTAACTAAGTAACATAAGATCAAGATGTCGGCCATGCCCTCGGAAGAATGAGGACCTACCACTTGGATGGTTAGAGATCCAAGTCTTCCTTTCAAGCAATTCGAAACAAGGTCAACGACCCGAACCTAAAATGTTTGGGAAAAAGGAAAGAAATGGGGTTAGTACTCCACATGTACTAAGTATGGAACCACATATACAATTACCAATCAAATATACTTAGAAAAGGACATTTAAGAACATCATTATAAAACATGTATACGAGTGAAACATAGTAAAGCAAAACATACTAAATATATCCTTCATAAAGTCACAAGTGCAATGATCAAGTAAATTCCCATAACTCTTACTTAATCAAGTAACCTATCAAGACTACAATTAGCAATCAACCTTACCTAACATACTCTTCCATTTCATGAAAACATTCTTCTTTAATGAAAAGCTACAACCTTATACTCATAAGCATGTTATTCAATGTACATAGTTATTTACATTACATCACTACTTTACATACATAATATTAACCTCTCAAAGCTCCCATCAAGTCCAACTAGTGCAAGGCTTAGGTAGAGTCCCATACCCCTACCTAAGCTATAGCCAAGCCCTTTCAAGTAACTTCGATTAGTCTATATCTTATTCATTCATTTTAGTTTAGGGAAACCTTGCCTTAACCGACATAGACCACATGAGCTAATGTGGAATCCGGTGTCATGAAACCTTACACCGATGGAAGGTGGTCTACCGGCCAAAGTAGAACCTAACATAAATGTAGCTATCTAGGTGGATCCACTAGCTAGTATCCTATGGTGGCAACATAGTTGATGGAGCTTGGGGAAAAAGAACCATGGACATATCGACTCTACACCCTATTTGGGTCATGAGGCTATCCATCCCGTGAGAACCGTAGTGAACCCTACCTTTCCTTAAGAAAGTGTCACTCCCTCACATACAAGCCCACTCGGTGCTAAGCTAGGTCCCTTTTTATTGAAAAGCCTTTACTCTTATCATAATCATAAATATATATATATATATCATAAGGCCTATCCCTCATATACATTCGTTCATCAAAGCTCAATAAGAATTGTATGGGAAATGATCCTTTCATTAACAACTCAAATAGGTGAAGTTAGCCCATGCACATCGCATAACAATAGGGCACATCTTTACATAACAACTTCCTATATCATGTACTCCTAGGTAACCTCACAACCAACCTAAAGCATTCCAATTCAATCATCATATCAACCTATCACCTTAAACAAGGTATACTTCTACACACATTATTACTTGGTGACAATTAACTCACAATTTGAAGTAAGGATTAGGATAATCAAGACTTACCAATACTTCTCCATAGTTCAACCATAATGGCCTTACCATCAACCCATAGAATAACACAATTCGGGTCATCATCCCAATGTAAATCAATAACCGACATAAAAACTAATTTAAGAGAAGCACTATACCACGATGCAATACTAAATCAAAGCTTGATGACATGATATCTAAGTCTCTCATCTTACCCTAGACTCAATACTCAAGAAATAGGAATGAAGAACTTCCATTCATTACAATATACTCATGATCAATGCAATAACAACCATTAAATATGATTTAAACAATAATTAGATCAATTACATCAATTTAATCCAAATTCATATCAATCCCAATATCAAGGGTTAAGGGTTAGGGGTCATCACCCACAATCTAGATCAACTACATCAATTCATCATAATCAAGTTGCAATACATGATAATCTATTCACTATAACCCAACGAATAAATTAACTACTCAATTCATAACAACAAACTCGAAATTGGATGAAACCCATATGAAACTCAACTTTTGGAAAACCTTTGAAGGAGCCCATTGAGGAAGGAATCTCAAAGGTTAATTAGATCCCATACCTTAAGATTTGATGATGTTTTGATGGTCTATTTCGTGCTAAATCATCCCCCAATGATCTCCCCAAGTTGTTCTCCAATGGAGTCTTCCAAATAGAGAGAGAAAGTAGAGAGAAGGAAGAGAGTTTTGTTTGAAGAATTGTGATTAGGTTAATGAAGGTTGGTATTTATAGTAGGGTCTTAAGTCACTTAATTAGTCTCCCCTTAAACCCCTAATTACCCCTAAGACACTTTAATGAATTAATCAAACTTAAACTAGCTTCTGTAAATATTACAGCCCCTCCCCGACGGCTCCCCGACGACGGGCCGTCGTGGGCGTGACGGATAGCTTCCCCCTCCGTCCTGCACATCCGTCACGTTGCTCAGAGACTGTGCAGGCGGAGTATTTTTCCCATAAACTGAGGCTGGCACGACGGTGGATTCGATGCCCCGTTGTGCCTGTGACGCCCCGTCATGTGGTACGTCATGACCTACTATTTCAAGGGTCCTCCTCGAGGGTCCTTGGTTGGTCCTCGAGGAGTCGAACCCTGTCTTTTACAACATGAAACCATCCCATACTATGTGTTACACCTATTGTTACAAACTTTTTCTAAATTTTGACTCTTTAACTTCGTTAAACTAAAAGGACACTCTAGCCCTCTTGTGAACCAACTTACCGGACGATATAAATGTTTTGGTTGACAAAACACTTCAACGACTACATATACGCCTAATTTGGCTAGGAACAATGGTTTAGACCTTAAGGAGCCTGTTTAAGTCTTATCACATGACTTTGGGATTTCGAAATGTTACATTATCCCCCCCTTAGGAACATTCGTCCCCGAATGACACTAAACACTCTTTAAAAGAGGGAATAGACTCAAAACTAGCATCTCAACCAATTCACAATATTCTGTTAACATGAATCAAATCATTTCAATAAAACACTTCAAAACATCAATTTATCATACCTAAGCTCAAAGTTTCCTCATGAAACACTTTCTACTCACAACACACATGACCTCAATCATTTGATACACAAGTCGATTAGCACAAAGTTCATCTTATCAATATGCTTAATATAACATTCACAATGACTCACTATATCACAATACACGACTTGACTCAAATATGCAAAAAGCAAAACAAATTTCAAATTTATTTAAGGTCACCTTACAATGCCTTCATTGTGAAGTCTCAAAAACTAAGATTTTTGAAGAAATTCACCAAAACATCAAGGATTCACAATAACTAGCATAATTATATCATTAGAAAGAATAACTAACCTTAATAATCAAAAAGATGAGGATAGCAGATTTTCATGTCGGCTTCCGCCTCCCATGTTACACCCTCAACTAGGTGGTTCTTCCATAACACTTTCACGGAAACCACCTCCTTGTTCCTCAACCTTTTCAATTGCCTATCAAGGATTTGGATAGGAACCTCCTCATAAGAGAGGTTATCCTTGACTCCAAGACCTTCAATAGGGAGAATTGACTCGGGATCCCCAACACACTTCTTCAACATCGAGACATGGAAAACCGGATGAACCGAAGCTAAATCGTTAGGTAGTTGTAAGCGATAGGCAACTTTACCAACTCTTTCCAAAATCTCATAAGGACCCACGTAACAAGGGCTCAACTTCCCTTTCTTGCCAAATCTTACCACTCCTTTTTATAGGTAAGATTTTTAGATACACCTTGTCACCCTCTTCAAACTCCAAATCTCTTCTCCTATTATCGGCATAGGACATTTGCCGACTATAGGCTGTTTGCAACCTATTACTTATGATGTGTACATTCTCCAAAGTCCTATAAATCAGGTCGGGACCAAAGATCGATGATTCACCAACTTCAAACCATCCTATAGGAGACCTACACCTCCTACCATACAAGGCTTCATAGGGAGCCATGGAGATGGACGAATGGAAACTATTATTATACGCAAACTCCACCAACGGCAAGTGCTTATCCCAACTCCCTTTAAAATCAATAATGCAAGCTCTAAGCATATCATCAAGAGTTTGAATTGTGAGTTCCGCTTGACCATCCGTTTGAGGATGAAAAGCGTTACTCAATTTCACTTTAGGACCCAAACCTTTTTGAAAAGACTTCCAAAACCTAGATGTGAATTGCGCACCACGACCCGAAATGATGGGTAACGGAATACCATGGCGACACACAATCTCATCTATGAAGATATTCGCATAATCCTCCGCCGAATACGTAGATTTGACGGGAATAAAATGAGCGGACTTAGTCAATCTATCAAAAATCACCCATATAGAATCATATGACTTTTGAGTCCGAGGCAACCCTACCACAAAGTCCATATTAATGTCTTCCCACTTCCAAGTAGGAATTTGGATCTCTTGTAGTAAGCCACCCGGCTTTTGATGTTCCGCTTTCACTTGTTAGCAATTTGGACACTTAGAAACAAATTCCGCTATGTCCTTCTTCAAACCTTCCCACCAATATATTTCTCGAAGGTCATGATACATCTTAGTAGAACCCGGATGGATGGAATAGTGGGATCCATGGGCTTCATCAAGGATCCAATCCCTCAGTCCATCAACATCAGGAACACATAACCTCCCTTGGTACCTCAACACACCATCTCCTCCTAAGGAGAAGGACTTATTCATCTTACCAAGAACAGATTCCTTCAACTCCATCAATAGTTGATCAAGGTGTTGTTTAAACTTTACCTCAACCACCAAAGATTATTCAGAGCTATGATGAACCGTGGCACCTCCATTTAGAGAACTCTCCAACCGCACCCCTAATCTAGCCAAATATGAACATCCTTCACTAGATCTTTCTTGTCTCCGCCTAGATGAGACACACTACCCATAGTCATACGGCTTAGAGCATCCGCCACCACATTGGCCTTGCCAGGATGATATAGGACACTCATATCATAATCTTTTAACAATTCCAACCACCTTCTTTGTCGGAGATTCAACTCTTTTTGAGTAAACATATATTGCAGACTCTTATGATCGGTGAAAATATCTACATGAACACCATACAAGTAATGTCTCCATATTTTCAAAGCGAACACCACGGCCGCTAACTCAAGTTCATGGGTAGGGTAATTTTTCTCATGCACCTTGAGTTGTCGTGAAGCATAGGCAATCACCTTCCCATTTTTCATAAGCACACACCCCAAACCTATGCGAGATGCATCACAATACACAATGAACCCCTTAGAACCTTCCGGTAAAGTTAACACCGGAGCGGAAGTAAGCCTATCTTTCAATAATTGGAAACTCTTCTCGCAGTCCTCCGACCACTCAAACTTTTTACCCTTTTGAGTCAATGACGTCAATGGAGATGCAATGGATGAAAAACCATCTACAAACCTTCGATAATAGCCCGCTAGACCCAAGAAACTCCTAATGTCAGTTGGGGTCAAGGGTCTAGGCCAGTTTCTTACCGCATTAGTTTTCCTTGGGTCTACCTCAACTCCTTCACTAGAGATGATTTGCCCAAGAAACGCTACCGACCACAGCCAAAACTCACACTTGCTATACTTGGCGAACAATTTCTGCTCCTTAAGGGTTTGCAAAACCACCCTTAGATGACCCATGTGATCAACCTCACTCTTCGAATACACCAAGATATCATCGATAAATACAATAACGAATGCATCAAGGTAACTTCGAAACACCCTATTCATTAGGTCCATGAACGCCACCGGAGCATTTGTTGGACCAAAGGACATAACCACGAACTCATAATGCCCATATCGAGTCCGAAAGGCTGTCTTTGGAATATCTTCATTTCTCACCCTAAGATGGTGATACCCTGACCTCAAGTCAATTTTGGAGAAGTAACTCGCTCCTTGGAGTTGATCAAATAAATTATCAATCTAAGGAAGAGGATACTTGTTCTTGACAGTAACCTTGTTGAGTTGGCGGTAGTCAATACACATTCTCAAAGACCAATCCTTCTTTTTCACAAACAAAACCGGAGCACCCCACGGAGAAATGCTAGGCCTTATAAAGACCTTGTCTAGCAAATCTTTAAGTTGTGCCTTCAACTCCTTTAACTTGGCCGGAGCCATTCTATAAGGAGGAATAGAGATAGGGTTTGTTTCCGGTAGCAAATCAATACCGAAATTGACTTCCCATTCGGGAGGAATGCCGGGAAGGTCATCAGGAAAGATCTCCGTAAATTCACTCACCACTGGGACCGACTCAATAGGAGGAATTTCAGAAACAACTTCTTGGACTCTCACAATATGATAAAGACACCCTTTTGAGATCATTTTACACGATTTTAGACATGATATGAAATGACCTCTTGGAAGAGAATTTCCACCCTTCCACTAAAAAACGGGTTCATTTGGGAAACTAAACCTCACAACTCTAGTTCTACAATCAATGGAAGCGAAGCTAGCATGTAACCAATCCATACCCAAAATAATGTCAAAATCAAGCATGTCTAGTTCAACTAGATCTACATGAGAAACTCTATGGGGCATAGAAATAGGACAATTTCGATAGACTCTTTTTGCTACCACTGACTCACCCACCGGAGTAGACACCAAAATAGGTTCAAGAAAAACATCGGGTAAAGTACCAAACTTTTTAGCTACTAAGGGAGTAACGAAAGACAAAGTATCACCCAGATCAAGCAAAGCATACACATCAATAGCAAATATTTGTAACTACCGGTCACCACATCGGGAGAGGCCTCTTGGTCATCTCTCGAACGAATAGCATAAAAGCGGTTCTTTTTGGGAACATCACTAGAACCACTTGACTGACCACCCCACTCTTGTCCTTTAGCATTTGGAGAATCCTGCACTTTGTGACCAATCTTTCCACAATCAAAGCATTTGTCCGAACCTAGGAGGCAAACACCTAAATGCTTCTTCCCACATTCCTTGCAAGGTGGATTCTCAATAGACGAGTTCCCATTTTTCCCTTTTTGAACTCTTGGCCTAGGGACCTTCCCATCCTTAGCCTTGGGAAATTTGGATGGAACTTGATTTGAGAACCTTTTCTTGAATCTAGGCTTGTCTTGAATTTCAAACCTATCTTTAGTAGTTCCACTATCGAAAGACCTTGCCCTTCTTAAATCCTTATCCTTATCCTTCCTTTTTGCTCTAGCCTCCTCAACCCTTTTTGCATGCACCATGAGACGACCAATATTCATGTTATCATGAAGCATAGCCGATTGACATTCTTCTTGCAAATCTTCCGACACAGCTGTCACGAATCGACTCATCTCGTCTCTAGGATCGGAGACCAAGGAAGGAGCATACTTAGCCAATTGAATGAACTTCAAAGAGTACTCATGAACACTCATTTCTCCTTGGCGGAGATTGATGAACTCCACCACCTTAGTTTCTCTCATCTCTCTAGGGAAGAACAGATCAAGGAAAGCCCTTTTGAACAACTCCCAAGTCACTGGCCCACTTTGACGTGGCCTATTACCTTTCCATTGCACATGCCATGTTTGAGCCACATCCTTGAGTTGGTGTGAGGCCAACTCGGCATTCTCACTAGAAGACAACCCCATAGCACACAAAATCTTATAAATCTCATCAATGAATTCTTGAGGGTTTTCATCAACCTTAGACCCGTAGAAGATAGGAGGATTCATTTGGGTGAAGTCCCTAAGTCGGGAAGCCATAGTTTGCTCATGAACTCTAGGTGCCAAATCCCTATTAGCTTGGGCAGTCATGGCTTGGGCTTGCACCGTTGCGGCTTGAGCTTGAGTAGTCATGGATTGAGCCATTTGAGCAAGAATAGCCCTCAGCTGAGCCTCTTCCATAGGTGGAGGATCAACGGGAACCTGATCATCAACAGCAATCTCTTCAAGGGGAGGAGCTGGATCACCACGTGGAGGGATTCCCGCAACAACAATCTCCTCCTCAAGTCTTCTGGCTGCATTCCTTCTAGTATTCATCTCCTATAACCAAAACACAAGGTTTAGGCAAATACATATACGATGTACGTTCTAGAGGCACGATATGGATTTCCAACAATGAGAGTGATTCCTAAGCATCAAATAAGTTCCTATTCATAAGTGTGGTGCGCTTCACAATTATGAATACAAACCTATGTAACGTGGTTCAGAAAGACGTTATTATCAAGGATATTCAACCTCATGCTCTGATACCAAGTTTGTCACATCCGGGTTTACCCCCCCCCAGACGTAACCGATGTCGTCGTCCTCTTAGAGGACTAAGACAAGCCTCTTAGCCCTATCATAGCATTCATCGATTAAAAATATGAAGGAATTTAAGACTTTTTATCTATAAACTACTCGGAGGTTACATAGACCTCTACATACACATAGTCATATTTATATCAAGTATACATAGACTTGTTCGTATAGGAAGATTACATAGTCTTCTACTTTTATTTCACACATTTATAAAAAGAGAAATAATAGTCATAAAAATCCGTCTCATCTCATAAACCATCTATCAAGACAATAAATCTTGGGCATAGCCCTACATCAATACAAGAAGCCACATATAGGCTATATACAACATCGTCTCAAATGAGTAATAGAATCAATACAAAATTTTAGTAACTAAGTAACATAAGATCAAGATGTCGGCCACGCCCTCGGAAGAATGAGGACCTACCACTTGGATGGTTAGAGATCCAAGTCTTCCTTTCCAGCAATTCGAAACAAGGTCAACGACCCGAACCTAAAATGTTTGGGAAAAGGGAAAGAAATGGGGTTAGTACTCCACATGTACTAAGTATGGAACCACATATACAATTACTAATCAAATATACTTAGAAAAGGACATTTAAGAACATCATTATAAAACATGTATACGACTGAAACTTAGTAAAGCAAAACATACTAAATATATCCTTTATAAAGTCACAAGTGCAATGATCAAGTAAATTCCCATAACTCTTACTTAATCAAGTAACCTATCAAGACTACAATTAGCAATCAACCTTACCTAACATACTCTTCCATTTCATGAAAACATTCTTCTTTAATGAAAAGCTACAACCTTATACTCATAAGCATGTTATTCAATGTACATAGTTATTTACATTACATCACTACTTTACATACATAATATTGACCTCTCAAAGCTCCCATCAAGTCCAACTAGTGCAAGGCTTAGGTAGAGTCCCATACCCCTACCTAAGCTATAGCCAAGCCCTTTCAAGTAACTTCGATTAGTCTATATCTTATTCATTCATTTTAGTTTAGGGAAACCTTGCCTTAACCGACATAGACCACATGAGCTAATGTGGAATCCGGTGTCATGAAACCTTACACCGATGGAAGGTGGTCTACCGGCCAAAGTAGAACCTAACATAAACGTAGCTATCTAGGTGGATCCACTAGCTAGTATCCTATGGTGGCAACATAGTTGATGGAGCTTGGGGAAAAAGAACCATGTACATATCAACTCTACACCCTATTTGGGTCATGAGGCTATCCATCCCGTGAGAACCGTAGTGAACCCTACCTTTCCTTAAGAAAGTGTCACTCCCTCACAAACAAGCCCACTCGGTGCTAAGCTAGGTCCCTTTTTATTGAAAAGCCTTTACTCTTATCATAATCATAAATATATATATATATATATCATAATGCCTAGCCCTCATATACATTCGTTCACCAAAGCTCAATAAGAATTTTATGAGAAATGATCCTTTTATTAACAACTCAAATAGGTGAAGTTAGCCCATGCACATCGCATAACAATAGGGCACATCTTTACATAACAACTTCCTATATCATGTACTCCTAGGCAACCTCACAACCAACCTAAAGCATTCCAATTCAATCATCATATCAACCTATCACCTTAAACAAGGTATACTTCTACACACATTATTACTTGGTGACAATTAACTCACAATTTGAAGTAAGGATTAGGATAATCAAGACTTACCAATACTTCTCCATAGTTCAACCATAAGGGCCTTACCATCAACCAATAGAATAACCCAATTTGGGTCATCATCCCAATGTAAATCAATAACCGACATAAAAACTAATTTAAGAGAAGCACTATACCACGATGCAATACTAAATCAAAGCTTGATGACATGATATCTAAGTCTATCATCTTACCCTAGACTCAATACTCAAGAAATAGGCATGAAGAACTTCCATTCATTACAATATACTCATGATAAATTCACTAACAACCATTAAAGATGATTTAAACAATAAAGAGATCAATTACATCAATTCAATCCAAATTCATATCAATCCCAATATCAAGGGTTAAGGGTTAGGGGTCATCACCCACAATCTAGATAAACTACATCAATTCATCATAATCAAGTTGCAATACATGATAATATATTCACTATAACCCAAAGAATACATAAACAACTCAATTCATAACAACAAACTCGAAATTGGATGAAACCCATATGAAACTGAACTTTTGGAAAACCTTTGAAGGAGCCCTTTGAGGAAAGAATCTCAAACGTGAATTAGATCCCATACCTTAAGATTTGATGATGTTTTGATGGTCAATTTCGTGCTAAATCATCCCCCAATGATCTCCACAAGTTGTTCTCCAATGGAGTCTTCCAATAGAGAGAGAAAGTAGAGAAAAGGAAGAGAGTTTTGTTTGGAGAATTGTGATTAGGTTAATGAAGGTTGGTATTTATAGTAGGGTATTAAGTCACATAATTAGTCTCCCCTTAAACCCCTAATTACCCCTAAGACACTTTAATGAATTAATCAAACTTAAAATAGCTTCTGTAAATATTACAGCCCCTCCCCAACGGCTCCCCGACGACGGGCCGTCGTGGGCATGACGGATAGCTTCCCCCTCCGTCCTACACATCCGTCACGTTGGTCAGAGACTGTGCAAGCAGAGGATTTTTCCCAGAAACTGAGGCTGGCACGACGGTGGCTTCGACGCCCCGTTGCGCCTGTGACGCCCCGTCATGGGGTACGTCATGACCTACTGTTTCAAGGGTCCTCCTCGAGGGTCCTTGGTTGGTCCTCGAGGAGTCTAACCCTGTCTTTTGCAACATGAAACCATCCCATACTATGTGTTACACCTATTGTTACAAACCTTTACTAAACTCCGACTCTTTAACTTGGTTAAACTAAAAGGACACTCTAGCCCTCTTGTGAACAAACTTACCGGACGATATAAACGTTTTGGTTGACAAAACACTTCAACGACTCCATATACGCCTAATTTGGCTAGGAACAATGGTTTAGACCTTAAGGAGCCTGTTTAAGTCTTATCACATGACTTTGGGATTTCGAAATGTTACATGAACGGGGTTATGAGGTTTGGTAGGAAGGGGAAGTTGAGTCCGAGGTATGTTCGGCCATACAAGATCCTACAGCGTGTGGGTGAGGTGGCCTATGAGTTGCAATTGCCTGCGGAGCTAGCTTCTTTCCATCCAGTCTTTCATGTATCCATGTTAAAGAAGTTCCTAGGTGATCCAGCATCGATTCTACCTGTAGAAGGTTTGGGGGTCGATGAAGACTTATCCTACGAGGAGGTACTTGTTGAGATCTTAGACAAACATATCAAGCGGCTAAGGAACAAGGAGATTGCCACAGTGAAGGTATTGTGGAGAAATCATCTTGTTGAGGGTGCTACGTGGGAGGCTGAGGCCGACATGAGATCCTGCTACCCTCATCTTTTCAGCTCTTGAGGTTAGACTCCCTACTCTTAAGTCTAAGTTTCCTTATCTCTCCATTTTTGTTGCTATTGCTTAACTGTGCATAGTGATTATGTTATGATCTGACTGGCATTACACTAGATAGTAGTAGTGTCATTCGGGGATGAATGATCCTAAGGGGGGGATAATGTAACAACCCTAAAAATGGATAAGATAAGTAATGCTTAATGTGTCTAGAATTCCTACGATTAGACCAGGGTTCACACGAATTGATGCACGTAGAACCAGACCTTGGAACCCTTGCTACAACTAAGCCAACTAACTTGGGGAGTTAGTTGATCTTGTAAAGGTTGGGTCAAACCATGTAGGGCTCTCGAATACTAAGATTTACTCGAAGGAGTCTTTACTGGACTTAAAAAGGGGAAATCTTAGGTTTGAAGGGTCTAGGCTTAAAATGGTCTTTTTACTGGCTAAGGATAGTATCGTAATTACCCTAAATATATAATTAATTATTTAATTAATAAGGTAGAGGGGCAATTTGGGGAAAGAGGGCCAAAATTGGGCTCTTGAAGTGAAGTCTTACTCCACCCGGGTTCGAACCTAGGTGGAAGCAATGAATTAAAGTGATTTTTATTTAAGCTATTGAAATAATGTAATTAATTAATAATTATTATTCATTAGATGATTTAAAATAAAATAAAAATCAGATTTTTATTAAATAAACAATACCCTATTGACTAAGTCCTAAAACAAGACTCGTAAGCCTCTTACAACTCCAACTCTCTCAAGTTTATCTCTCCACTCTCACGCTCAATCTCTCTTCTTCTTTCTCACGTATTCTCTCTGCCAAAATAAGAGTCAAGAGCAGAAAAATAAAGCAAGTTCTTCACACTTGAAGAACTCACACGAAATCACAAGAAAACAAATGTTAATCGCACACTAGGCTAATGGAGGTTGTCATTCGAGTGGAGTTGACATTGAGGAGGCTTAGACGTGATCTTGGGTGGAGTTTTTGGGCAGAAAGTCGAGGGTTTAACGTCAAAAAGGTATGGGTTCTCTTCTCCCTTGGTCCCTTTCCCAAGAGACCCCTAAAGGTTCAGATTATTCAGTCCGAAAACTAGAATTGTTTCCCCTTTTGCATGCCCCTGTCACTAGCTCCCAATGAATCGTAGGTTGGGTATGATTGCTGGTAGATTTAGGTGTATGTTATGTTTTCGTGATGAATATGATTATGTTTGTGTACTTCAAATCGTATGAAAGACAATCATGTGTTCAAAATTATGTGCAAGTGTGTGTGTACAAACATGTTACAGTAACTAAGGTTCTCGGGTTAAGGCTCCAAATTTGATAATGTTATGGTTGTCATTTTATGTGCATAAACCTATGTAAATCGTGATGTTCATTAAAATGAAAGTGTGGCTAATTTGAGTACCAATCTTTTGGCTAAAAGAATTTATGAAAATGCACCCCAAAACGTAATATATGATCTATGAATTTCCCTAAAAGTTCAAGTGAAAGTGTTGGTGAAAATGAGCTTAAAAAATGACTAAATTTCCAGCAAACTTACAAGTTTGATTTAGGCTAAATAATGATGAATAAATCTGGAAATTTATTTGAGTGTAAAGGGATGAGGCCACCAGGATTCGAACCTGTGACCTCACCCGTGTAATGCCTTAAAATCGCAAAAAAAATAATGGGTTCAAGGGAATCAATATTGGGTGTGCTGGCTGAAAATGTAAAGTAAAAAAATTAATAAAATAAAATGGGAGGCGTGGGAATCGAACCCACGACCTCCAGGCAGCGAGTGGAAGCAAAGGAAAAATAAAAGAAAAGAAATGTGAGGCCTGGGAATCGAACCCACGACCTCAAAGATGTGAAGGAGAGTAAAGGAGAAAGGGAAAATAAAAACAAAAGAAAGGTGAGGCGTGGGAATCGAACCCACGACCTCAAGGCAGTAAAGGGAGTTAAGAGAAAAATATAGATAAAAGAATTGTGAGGCGTGGGAATTGTACCCACGACTTCTAGGCAGGCTGCGAAATAAAAGAAAAATAAAGAGAGGCTGTGGGGATTTGATCCCACAACCTCATGGTCTATGCGAATTGGACAAGGAGAATTAAATGAAAAAAATAAAAGGGGTTGTGGGGGTTCGATCCCACAACCCCTCGGCAAAATAAGAGGAGATTCCAAGGAGAAAAATAAAGAGGGAATGTTGATGTTGAGGCTCGATCTAGGGTCCCAATATCATGTCTAAAAAATAAAATCAAGGAAAAATGTAAGTATTATCTAAGGGATTTGAACTTTGGTTCCCTTGCCCAAATTCCGTATTGATACATAAGTCATACATGAATTAAATGTTCAAGAATAATGCCACCTACTAAGATCAAAATCGAGATCTTGGCATACATACAAGATGTATAAGTCTTGTACTACATAATCTTAGGAAGATATGAGTCACTTAACGAACTATGAATGAAGCCTCATGGCTTGTATGTATTGACCCATACGTCTAGCATACATTTAAAAATAAATGAACCTAAGATGTATGTAATGAAATAATGTAACCCTAAAAGGGTTAAGTACGAATGTGAAATACACTAAATGGCTAAGAGCATTGGCATATGATGAAATGATTATTATGTAATGAAACCATGAAACCCTAGAAGGGTTAAGTAAGAGTGTAAAACACACAAATGGCCAAGTGCATTGGCATATGATGAAATGAACATTCACGTAAAATGGGGTGAGTAATTATGAAGAGTAAATTTGCTAATGTTAATGAATGTGATGACAACATGATATGAGGCTAATGTAAAAGATGAGAACAATCTCAAACGAGCCTAAGTAAATGTTACCAAAACGTACTCACCTATGAGAGTGTAAAGTTAATGAAGATACCAGTGTCTATGAACACTCTAATGAAAGTATTCAGATTAACACACTTAATAATAATGATGAGATGAGAAATCATCTATTGAGCTATGATGTCCTCATACTAGAAGCCAACTTCCATGACGTATGAGTTGAATGTAATGGAACTTTATACTGAGCACCGATAGACTAGCTATGAGTGGTGATGCCTTCTTTTGGGAAGGGTGGAGGTTCACGTAACTCTCATGAGATGAGACTGTCCGGTATGCCGAGTATGGGTCTCCTTATATCTCCTGGTCTTCGAACCTATACTGCCAATATAGGTATCTGGCGGGGTTAAGTTCCGATGTACGCTAGCATGTTTTGGGTCACTTTGGCAGGTGATTTCACCTATTTTTGGTGTGGCGGAGACACTGGATTTCATGATGCTCACATGATCTATGTCGATTAAAGTTAAAATTCCCAACGAATAAATGAGGCCAGCCTCAAATGATGCACATAATGAAATGAATGATACCAAAGGTGTTAGGATAGGATAATCAAGAGGTGAGATAGACTCAAGTAATGACACTAGGTTATTCTTGATCATTGCACAGCAAACCTGATGAAAGTCTTAAACTACATCCTAGGTATAGCTGCTGTTCAGACTAGCCTATGAAAGAAATGAAATGAAGTACGTATGAATGAATTAAGCAGACTCTGTGTTTGCTAATGAAGACTCCCTAGTTGAGGTCACATATGTTGAGCCCTCATTTTGGAAAGTCTTAATGTCAAGTCCATGATTCCAAGGTCTCATGGCATATGAATAAATGTTATAAAAGATGTTATGTGCTATATACAATATGATATGTGCTATGTGTAAGATGTTATGTGCTGTGTGCAATATGATAAGTATGGTGATGCATGTTACTCTCATGGCATGACTTTCCTAATCCAAATTTAGAAAGCTCACTGACTTTCCTAATCCAAATTTGGAAAGATCACTGACTTTCTTAATCCAAATTTGGAAAGTTCACTAACTTTCCTAATCCCAATTTGGCAAGTCCACTGACTTTACTTTCCATAATCATGTTGTTAGGAAAGAGCTATTCCTACTCATGCATGTCCTTGGTGTGTGCTTGCATATACCCATACTTAGTACAAGTGTGTACTAATCCCATACAACTCTATATTTTTAGGTGCAGGCACAGGTGGACGCTAGAGCTTACAGTTTGATGTTGCAGCTATCCGGACGTGGAGTTTTCATCCGGACTTGGTAGGACCTCATGCTTTCGAGGATGTCTATTGTTATTATCTAGCTTAGATGTAGGCTTTAGCTAGTGGATCATGTTCCACTAGTGATTCTTTCCACTTTCATTTCAGACTTTGTATTGGTGTTGTTTTGGCAAAAATACGTTCAATGCAATTATGAACTATTTCTTTCATTTTATTATCTCTATATTAGATGGTTGATTTATGAACACCCATGATGTTAAGTTTAAAATGTTTAGCATGAAATAAGAAAACAAAAAGTTCAAATTTTCCGCTAAAATTAACCTAGATGAAGTAAGAATGACGTATGTAGGCTTGTCTAGGACCTCTGAGAGGTCAACGACGCCGGTCTCGTCTGGGGTCTAGATTCCGGTCGTGACAAATTCCCCAAATCTTGGATCTTGGTCATGAATTGATAGGAATTGAAGAATGAATTGATTATTAGACTTGTTTTTATCTATTCAAATACAAGTATGGATTGACTAGGGTAATATATGGGTTGGATTGGATCTAACTCTTGTTGAATTCATGATGAACCCTAATTCCCCTAACCCTAGGTTATGAATTGATGTCAATTGGGATAATGATGATGCAATTGACCTACTTCTTGTGTTAATTATTATTGATTGATGTTACTACACCTATTATTGGATGTAATTGGTTGGTTGATAATAATACCATGATGATGTCTATTGAAGGATATTGAGTAAGTCCTTATGATCCTAACCTTTGCTTCAATTATGATGGCTTGTGCTTGATGATGTAGTTATATTGAAACATGACTTGTGATTAGCCTAAGTAGGTATTGGTATGATGATGAATTGAAATGTCTTGAATATGTGATTGTGAGATTATTCTTAAGATGGAATGATATAAGGTTGGTTATGAAGTACCCGTGTGTCTTATTATGACATAATGATAATGTTATGCTAATATCAACCATGAATATTTCCAAGAAAGGATATTCTCATGCGATTCCTAATGAGCTAATGACAATGACTATACAAGGGATTAGACCCTATGACCTACATTAATCTATGATGATTAATAAAGACATTAAATACATTTCAAAAGGGACTCTAGCTTAGCACCGAGTGAACTAGAGTGAGGAGTGTCCCTTCCCACATAGGGAAGGTAGGATCACTAATGTACTCTTGAGATTGGAGACTATAATGCATGTAGCATAAAGAGGGTTCCAAGTATATCTCCTAGTTCTTGAACTATGTTGCCCCCATAGGAATACTAGCTAGTGGATCCACGTAGTTGCTCTGTTCATGTTTTGGTACTACCTTGGCAAGTAGTCCACCTTATTCGGTGTAGGGTTCCATGACACCGGATTCCACATTAGCTCATGTGGTCTATGTCGGTTAAGGCAAGATGTTCCCAAAAGGTAGCTTAGTCTAGGTAGGGTTATGGGACTCTACCTAAATATTGCACTAGTTAGCCTTGAAGGGAGTCTTAAGAGGATGTTCTTATATATGAATATGCTTATAATGGTATATGATATGTATATGATGAACTTACACATTGTTGATACTATATGTTGAGTAGTTTCAGTTATGAATATGTGTTGGTCTATATTGATAAAGTATGATGATATGTACTCTTAAATGCTATGATCTGTGAAGTAGGATGTTAGTCATGATTTTTGTTGGGTTACTTGATTAAGGTTATGGGCTTTGCTTGCTCATTGCACTTGTTGACTTGATAGGGGTTCATGGGTAATTATCTTGCTTTGGTTATGTTGAAATGTACTCTTATTCATGGTTGTTGAAGTTATAACTTGATGATTTAAGTGGTCTTGATATTATATGCAAGTATATTGATATGATCATTAACTTGACTATGTTTTGTATTGTTAGTCTTGTGATGTACATTCCTATGACTTAATGGATGTGTCAAATTTATTGGTATGGTCCTCTTGAAGGTGCATAATGTTTTCAAATGGTAAAATAGCATGTTTTCAATAAAGGTCCCTTTTTAGCATGTTTTCATGATATGTGTGCATATGATCTCATACCTAGTACAAGTAATGTACTAACCTTATTTCTTCCTTTTCCCCAACATTTTTGGTTCCGGCGTTGAAGGACTTTTGGAGACGACTTTGAGAAGACTTGAGATTCTTAATCATCCAAGTTGGGTAGGTCCTAACTTTCTGAGGGCAATGCCAATATCATGCTATAAAGTTGTTTTAGTATTAAGACTCTTATGTTTCTTTTCTTTCATTTGAGTACTAAACCTTTGTATGACCTATATGTGGTCTTGTTTGATTGATGTATGGTCTAGGCCCAATTTTATATACTCTTATTAGATGGTTATGACATGAGACGACTATATTGAGACTATGTTATATTCTATATATCTATGTGCAATAAAACTAGAAGACTAACTAATGTTCCTATCTGAAGGGTCTATGTATACTCAATATATATACATGTATATTATGTGTATGTAGAGGTCTCTGTAAACCTCCAATTAGAAGTAATGAAAAGTGTTACATTTTCTCCTAAATTTGACCTGTGAATGTAATGAGGTTAGCTAAGAGGCTAGTATTAGTACTCAAAGAGGACGCCGATGCAGGTTACGTCTAGAAGGTATTCCCGGATGTGACACCACCCATATAGAGTCATATTGCCTTAAAGTTTGAGGCAACCCAACTACGAAATCCATGTTGACATCTTCCCACTTCAAAGTAGGAATTTGTATTTCTTGTAGTAGACCACTCGGCTTTTGGTGCTCGGCCTTCAGTTGGTGGAAATTGGGGGACTTTGCAACAAACTCCGCAATATCCTTTTGTAGGCCATCCCACCAAAATACCTCTGTAAGATCATGGTACATCTTTGTAGAACCAGGATGAATAGAGTAACGGGCTCCATGAGCTTCCTCAACGATCCTATTCCTCAAATCATCCACATTGGGCACACACAATCTCCTTTGGTATCTAAGAAGACCATCCCCCCTTGGGCGAATGACTCATTCATATTTCCAAGAATGGATTCTTTCAACTCCATCAATAATGGATCAATGTTTTTCTTAGACTTCACCTAAACAACCAAAGATGACTCGGAGTTATGATGCGCCACCACACCACCATTTGGAAAATTTTCAATTCAAACCCCTAAATGAGCCAACCTATGAACATCTTTCACTACGTTTCTCTTGGCTTCATCCACATGACACACACTTCCCATGGACAAATGATTTAGAGCGTCCACCACCACGTTAACCTTGTTGGGGTGATAGAGAACACTCATGTAGTAGTCTTTCAACAATTCTAACCACCTTCTTTTGTCAGAGATTCAACTGCTTTTTGGGTGAATACATATTGAAGACTTTTATGGTCCATATACCCATCAATATGAACCCCATAGAGATAATGCCTCCATATTTTCAAGGCAAATACCACCGCCGCCAACTCAAGGTCATGAGTTGGGTAATTCTTAATACTCTCTCTCAATGTTTCTTTCTCTTGTAAAATTATGGTTAAAGTTTGAATGAAAAAAACAGCTTTCATCTTTGAGTTTCTTTTCTTTTCTCTTGTAAAATTATGGTTGAAGTTTGGAGACTATAATGCATGTAGCATAAACAGGGTCCCAAGTATATCTCCTAGTTCTTGAACTATGTTGCCCCCATAGGAATACTAGCTAGTAGATCCACGTAGTTGCTCTGTTCATGTTTTGCTACTACCTTGGCAAGTAGTCCACCTTATTCGGTGTAGATTTCCATGACACCGGATTCCACATTAGCTCATGTGGTCTATGTCGGTTAAGGCAAGATGTTCCCAAAAGGTAGCTTAGTCTAGGTAGGGTTATGGGACTCTACCTAAATATTGCACTAGTTAGCCTTGAATGGAGTCTTAGGAGGATGTTCTTATATATGGATATGCTTATAATGGTATATGATATGTATATGATGAACTTGCACATTGTTGATACTATATGTTGAGTAGTTTTACTTATGAATATGTGTTGGTCTATATTGATAAAGTATGATGATATGTACTCTTAAATGCTATGATATGTGAAGTAGGATGTTAGTCATGATTTTTGTTGGGTTACTTGATTAAGGTTATGGGGCTTTGCTTGCTCATTGCACTTGTTGACTTGATAGGGGTTCATGGGTAATTGTCTTGCTTTGGTTATGTTGAAATGTACTCTTATTCATGCTTGTTGAAGTTATAACTTGATGATTTAAGTGGTCTTGCTATTATATGCAAGTATGTTGATATGATCATTAACTTGACTATGTTTTGTATTGTTAGTCTTGTGATGTACATTCCTATGACTTAATGGATGTGTCAAATTTATTGGTATGGTCTTCTTGAAGGTGCATAATGTTTTCAAATGGTAAAATAGCATGTTTTAAATAAAGGTCCCTTTTTAGCATGTTTTCATGATATGTGTGCATATGATCTCATACTTAGTACAAGTAATGTACTAACCTCATTTCTTCCTTTTCCCCAACATTTTTTGTTCCGACCGTTGAAGGAATTTCGGAGACGACTTTGAAGAAGACTTGAAATTCTTAATCATCCAAGTTGAGTAGGTCCTCACTTTCTGAGGGCAATGCCAATATCATGCTATAAAGTTGTTTTAGTATTAAGACTCTTATGTTTTTTTCCTTTCATTTGAGTACTAAACCTTTCTGTGACCTATACGTGGTCTTTTTTGATTGATATATGGTCTACGCCCAATTTTATATACTCTTATTAGATGGTTATGAGATAAGACGACTATATTGAGACTATGTTATATTCTATATATCTATTTGCAATAAATCTAGAAGACTAAGTAATGTTCCTATCTGAAGGGTCTATGTATACTCAATATATATATATGTATATTATGTGTATGTAGAGGTCTCTGTAAACCTCCAATTAGAAGTAATGAAAAGTTTTAAATTTTCTCCTAAATTTGACCTGTGAATGTAATGAGGTAAGCTAAGAGGCTAGTCTTAGTCCTCAAAGAAGACGCCGATGCCAGTTACGTCTAGGAGGTATTCCCGGATGTGACACCACCACCCATATAGAATCATATTGCCTTCAAGTTCGAGACAACCCAACTACGAAATCCATGTTGACATCTTCCCACTTCAAAGTAGGAATTTGTATTTCTTGTAGTAGACCACTCGGCTTTTGGCGCTCGGACTTCAGTTGGTGGCAATTGGGAGACTTTGCAACAAACTCTGCAATATCCCTTTTTAGGCCATCCCACCAAAACACCTCTCTAATATCATGGTACATCTTTGTAGAACCAGGATGAATAGAGTAACGGGCTCCATGAGCTTCCTCTAGGATCCTATTCCTCAAATCATCCACATTGGGCACACACAATCTCCTTTGGTATCTAAGAAGACCATCCCCCCTTGGGCAAATGACTCATTCATATTTCCAAGAACGGATTCTTTCAACTCCATCAATAATGGATCAATGTTTTTCTTAGACTTCACCTAAACAACCAAAGACGACTCGGAGTTATGATGCACCACCACACCACCATTTGGAAAATTTTCAATTCGAACCCCTAAACGACCCAACCTATGAACATCTTTCACTACGTTTCTCTTCGCTTCATCCACATGAGACACACTTCCCATGGACAAACGACTTAGATCGTCCACCACCACGTTAACCTTGTCGGGGTGATAGAGAACACACATGTCGTAGTCTTTCAACAATTCTAACCACCTTCTTTTGTCGGAGATTCAACTCGTTTTGGGGTGAATATATATTGAAGACCTTTATGGTACATATACGCATCAATATGAACCCCATAGAGATAATGCCTCAATATTTTCAAGGCAAATACCACCGCCGCCAACTCAAGGTCATGAGTTGGGTAATTCTTAATACTCTCTCTCTCAATGTTTCTTTCTCTTGTAAAATTATGGTTAAAGTTTGAATAAAAAGAGCATCTTTCATCTGTGAGTTTCTTTTCTTTTCTCTTGTAAAATTATGGTTCAAGTTTGGAGACTATAATGCATGTAGCATAAAGAAGGTCCCAAGTATATCTCCTAGTTCTTGAACTATGTTTCCCCCATAGGAATACTATCTAGTGGATCTACGTAGTTGCTCTGTTCATGTATTGGTACTACCTTGGGAAGTAGTCCACCTTATTCGGTGTAGGGTTCCATGACACCGGATTCCACATTAGCTCATGTGGTCTGATGTACCATGGTTTCACGGTATGTCTAATGCTTTTTCCTTAAGTTTAGTGTGTGTCGAGAGCCTTTTTTTTGTTAATTTTGATATAAGTTTCTCTTTGTTTGCAGAAAATCTGTCCAAGGATGAACGCGGAAGTTTTTGAGAGAAAATTGCAGAAGAGACCACCTACGGAACCTATGACGGTCCGTCGCGGCTGTGACGGTCCGTAGGTGGCACCGTAGTGAAGGGAGAAGTTGCTGAAGGAAATTTGGGGAAGTCTGACCAAGTGTGGGATTACGGAAGTCCATGACGGACCGTCACAGCTACGACGGTTCGTCCTGCAGGTTCGTCGTAATGATTAGAGAGTAATCCCAGTACCCAAAATTCCAAAGTTCAAGTGTTTTGGAACGAAGACCCTCGACGGACCGTCGTGCTTGAAACGGTCCGTCATACCTGTCCGTCGAGGGGAATGAAGAAAGCAACATGAGAAGATGTGAAGTATGGGACGACGGAGGCTATGACGGTCCGTTGTGTCCATGACGGTCCGTCACGTGGTCCGTCGACCCAGACGCATTTGGACAGATTTTTAGTAAATAGAATCCTTATTTGATTAGGTTTTGTTTTTATTATAAATAGTTAGAAAAACCTCGTTTTTGGGGTGAGACATTCTGGATAATTTTTAGTTTATAGTTCTTGAATTATATTATTAAATTCTCGATTTTGGGAATTAAGATACTTTTCGGGAATTGATTGTTGTGGATTTCGTTGATTAATCAAGTTAAATTCTAGGAAATTATTGGTTCTCATAAAAGTAAGTGCATGAATTCTTCCATTAACCATATGAATTGTGTAATTACGAACATGGGTAACTAAACCTCATAGCTAGGGTTGAGGGAACCATGGGTGAATAACAAGGTAGTAATCTAACTTCAATAACAATTCTAGAGTGGTGTCTTGCATGTATTGATAATTCTTTTGTTTAGAATTCTTTTTAACGGTGGCCAACGTTAGAACTTGCCTTAATACTACTTGCCGGACCAAGGAGGTAGATAATAGGAAAAGAATTATCCACATAGATTTAGTGTAGACTATCTAATAGACTAGTATTGGTTGGTACGAGTTAATAGCTTAGTCAAATACCGAATACGATGTTTAATATGAGGTAAAGATAAAGGTTAGTATAGCAACACATGTAGCCGGACCAAGGTGCGGAGTGAAATTCTCTAGATGCCGGACAAAGGATTTAGAGATACATAACTTATCACTTTACGTGCAAGATATCAGGATAGAACTGTTATAGTTAGATTTACCAAGTTAGGAACCTGTGGGGAACACTAAAACCCTAGTTACTTTTATAATTTGATTAAACTCCGAAAGTTAAATTTGTTAGTTGTTCATTCTTATTTAGTTAATCATTTTCATTAATTTAGAAATAAAACCCCCCTTTTTGTCTTTTGGTTTATTGGAAAATAGTTGGCTAAATAATAGTAATAATAAAATAAAGTTAAGTCTGAACTATTTTCCTTGTGGGATCGATCCCAATCTCATTAGTTGGGTTCTTTACTTGATACGACCGCTTTACTTCTGATTTGAGAAGTAAGTTTGAGCGTATCAAATTTTGGCGCCGCTGCCGGGGAAAGTAGCTTTTAGATTAACTTAAATTTATTACTAAAATTTAGTCAATATTTTCCTGATTTTACTTTTTCTGTTGTTTTTGATTTTGCCAGGTTTGACGTCCTTGTATGCCAAATACACGGAGAGGAAGAGAACCCTTGTTTCCCAACGATCACGAGTTAGAGCGTACACTACGCAAAATGAATCAAAACTTGGGTATAAATGATGATGATCCAAACCTGAACATCCCAGCTCCGGTTGATGCTCATGGTCGATTATTACCTGATGATCCTGATCAAGGTGCACAAAGGGGACATAATCCCGCTCCACGTCCTCAAGAATACTACAGAGGGTATGACAATATTGCAGATTCTGATGGGCCACTTGTCTTGCCCCCTCTACCAGAAGGTCACACCTTTGTAGTCACTAGTAGTCTAATGCAAATGCTCACGGCTAGAGGTTTGTTTTCAGGACTACCGTCTGAGGACCCACATGCCCATATAGCTAAGGTGAGGGCAGTGTGTAAAAGCTGTGTAGGGAGGCCTGATTTGAATTTGGATGTAATAGGGCTAAGAGTATTTCCTCTCTCACTGACGGGAGAGGCTGCCATTTGGTTCACTGAGCTCCCTTATAACTCAATTTTCACTTGGAACCAACTGAGGGACGTTTTCTTAGCACGTTACTATCCAGTCTCCAAGAAACTAAATCACAAAGACAGAGTTAACAACTTTGTGGCACTACCAGGAGAGTCAGTTAGTTGTTCTTGGGATAGGTTCACTTCATTTCTGCGAAGTGTCCCCAATCACCGCATAGATGATGAGTCACTGAAAGAATACTTCTACCGGGGACAGGATGATAATAATAAAGCGGTATTGGATACTATAGCAAGTGGTTCTTATGGGGAGTGTCCCTATGCTGAAATTGCCAAAAAATTAGAGAAAATCTCCCGGAATAATAAAGCATGGAGTACTAGGAAGACAGATACTGGAAGAAATACTTTTGCAGTGCAATCCACACACAATCCAGCCACAGATGAGATTCGTGAAGAGATGGCACAGATGAGAACTGAGCTTGGGTTAGTGTTAAAACATGTCACTGGGGTGCAGAAAAGATAAACGCAGTGAACTACTTGTCTAAACCACCACCACCAACTGATGAATATTATTATGAGAAAGATTCTTATGCAGTAAATGATCAGACGGGGGGTTTCTGACCAAATGCCCAAGGCTCCAATCAGGAGAATTGGCGCCAAGGTCAAGGAAATCAAGGTCGGAACTATGGTAACTAGAACTGCGAGGGTAATTATGTTCGTGATGGAAATTACAACCGCGACAACAACTTCAACAGGGGTAACTACGGTAACAGAAATTAGAGGAGTGGGCCCTGTGTTCCTCCTCAAAATCGTGAAGTTGCTCCTAGGGATGGTGGAGGTAGTATGGCGCGAGTTGAGGATATGTTGCACAAGATGAGGAGGAGGTTCGATGCTAGTGATGAGCACACCAAAGAGTTAAGGAGTGATGTAGCAGGTATTGGACAGAAAGTTGATACACATGCCATATCAATTAAGCAGCTTGAATTGCAAATGGCTCAATTATCTGCAACTGTGAACACACGGCAACCGGGCACTCTTCCTAGCAACACTGTCCAAAATCCAAAAAATGATGGACACTGTATGGCAATTACTACTCGTGGTGGTAAACAAACTATTGACCCACCTATGCCGTCTATTGTGGAAAAGGTGATCAAAGATAATAATGTAGTGGTAGAGGTTAGTGATGAAGTAGAATATAACACTGATAAAGATGCTGAAGTGCCTAAAAAGGTAACTCCCATGCCTAGACCTCCACCCCCCTTTCCTCAAAGATTAGTGAAAAAGACCGAGGATGGCAAATATCGGCGTTTTTAACAATGTTGAAGCAACTTTCTATCAATGTCCCGTTGGTAGAAGCTCTTGAACAAATGCCCGATTATGCCAAGTTTATGAAAGATTTGGTTACAAAGAAAAGATCGGTCACTTTTGAGGATGATGACAGAATGCAGCATTGTAGTGCTATTGCTACAAGGTCTTTGGTGCAAAAGAAAGAAGATCCGGGTGCATTTACTATTCCTTGTACAATCGGGTTATTACATTTCGCGAAAGCATTATGTGATCTAGGGGCAAGCATAAATCTCATGCCCCTCTCGATTTACAAGAAGTTGGGTTTGGGCGACCCAAAGCCCACTGCGATGCGGCTACTGATGGCCGATCGAACAGTAAAAAGACCTATAGGGATACTCCATGATGTGCTAGTAAAAGTAGAGTCGTTCATATTTCCAGCAGATTTTGTCATTCTTGATTGTGAAGTCCATTTTGAGGTGCCCATTATTCTTGGGAGGCCATTCCTTGCTACGGGTAGAGCTTTAATTGATATGGAAAAAGGGCAGATGAAATTTCGGTTGAACAATAAAGAAGTGACTTTCAACATTTGTAGGTCCATGCGGCAGAGTGGTGAGCTCCAATCGGTATCTGCCATATCCTACAAAGTTGGTGAATCATCCAAAACACAAATAGAAGAACGGCTAGGTGTAGAAGCACTGGCGGCAGTGATAATGAATCTTGATAATGAAGGCATTGAAGAATATATGTCATTAGTAGCTGCCCTTGATCGTGGTAATATTCGGTTCAAACCGAAGAAATATGAGCTAGACATGAAGAATCGCGAGTCTCCACCCGCTAAACCATCCATAGAAGAGGCTCCAAAGCTAGAACTAAAAGCTCTCCCACCACACCTCAGGTATGAATTCTTAGGAAATGGTGATACATTGCCGGTAATCATTGCATCAGATCTGAATGAACAACAAGTTGAGAGTTTGGTCAAAGTGCTAAAAAGGTTCAAAAGAGCTATTGGGTGGACCATTGCGGACATTATTGGGATCCCCCCTGGTATTTGTTCTCATAAAATCCAACTCATGCCTGATCATAAGCCAAGTATTGAACACCAGAGACGCTTAAATCCACCTATGCAAGAGGTTGTGAAGAAGGAAATCATAAAATGGTTGGATGCTGGAGTAATTTATCCGATCGCCGATAGTAGTTGGGTATGCCCTGTTCAGTGTGTACCTAAGAAAGGGGGAATGACTGTGGTCCCCAATGAAAAAAATGAACTTGTTCCAATGAGGCCGGTGACTGGATGGAGGGTGTGTATGGATTACCGAAAATTAAATGCATGGACCGAAAAGGACCATTTTCCCATGCCCTTCATGGATCAGATGTTGGATAGACTCGCCGGAAAAGGGTGGTACTGTTTTCTTGATGGTTATTCAGGGTATAATCAGATCTCTATTGCACCAGAAGATCAAGAGAAGACCACTTTTACTTGTCCATATGGGACCTTTGCGTTCAAGAGAATGCCGTTTGGGTTGTGCAATGCACCCGCCACATTTCAGAGATGTATGATGTCAATATTCTCCGACATGGTAGAAGATACTATTGAGGTTTTTATGGATGATTTTTCTGTGGTTGGTGAATCATTCGAGAAATGTTTGAGCCATTTATCTGAGGTTCTTAAGAGATGTGAAGATTGCAATTTAGTTCTCAATTGGGAAAAATGCCACTTCATGGTCAAAGAAGGTATTGTTTTAGGCCATCGTATTTCAGAAAAAGGCATAGAAGTTGATCGAGCCAAAGTTGAGGTGATAGAGAGACTTCCTCCACCTATCTCTGTAAAAGGTGTGAGAATCTTTCTTGGGCATGCAGGTTTTTACAGGAGATTCATCAAAGATTTCTCAAAAATTGCACATCCATTGTGCAAACTGTTGGAAAAAGATTGTAAATTTTCTTTTGATGAATCCTGTCTTAAAGCATTCGGCGATCTCAAAGAAAAACTGGTATCTGCACCTATCATTATTTCTCCAGATTGGAGCAGTCCATTTTAGGTAATGTGTGATGCGAGTGGGGTTGCCCTTGGTGTAGTATTGGGACAAAGAAGGGACAAAATCCTTCATCCCATTTACTATGCTAGTAAAGCCCTCAATGAAGCTCAGAAGAACTATACAGTCACTGAACAAGAGCTCCTTGCCGTAGTATTTGCTTTTGAAAAATTTCGCTCCTATTTGCTAGGTACTAGAGTTATAGTGCATACTGACCATTCAACCTTGAGATATTTGATGGCGAAGAAGGATGCGAAACCAAGGTTAATTCGTTGGGTATTACTACTGCAAGAATTTGACTATGAGGTAAGGGATAGAAAAGGGACCGAAAATCAAGTTGCTGATCACTTGTCCCGTTTAGAAGATGAAGCTATGCGAGAGTTGGGGGATAAGACTGATATTGATGACACGTTCCCCGATGAGCATGTATTGGCTGCCTCACAAGACCTGATTCCGTGGTTCGCAGATTTTGCGAACTACTTAGCTAGTGATATTGTTCCATCGGACCTGTCTTTTCATTAAAGGAAAAAGTTCATGTACGATGTGAAGAAGTTCTTTTGGGATGAACCATACTTATACAGGAGCTGTGCTGATGGGCTTATTTGGCGTTGTGTGCCGGAAGTTGAGATGTTGAGAATTTTAGAGGCATGCCATTCCTCACCCTTTGGTGGACATCATAGTGGTGTCCAAACTGCTCATAAGATTTTACAAAGTGGTTACTATTGGCCAACTATTTATCAAGATGCTCATGAGTTCGCCAAAGCATGTGATAGATGCCAAAGAGATGGCGGCATTTCAAGAAAGCAAGAGCTCCCTCTAAACCCCATTCTTGTAATTGAGTTATTTGATGTTTGGGGTATTGACTTTATGGGTCCGTTTGTGAGTTCTCATGGAATGAAGTATATTTTAGTAGCAGTTGATTATGTATCCAAGTGGGTGGAAGCCATCGCCCTCGCGAATAATGAGGGGAAGAGTGTCACTGCATTCTTGAAAAAGAATATATTCTCTCGATTTGGTACTCCAAGGGCGATTATTAGTGATGGGGGATCCCACTTTTGCAACAAATTGTTCAAGGGATTATTGGAGAAATATGGGGTTCGCCATAATGTGGCCACTCCTTACCATCCTCAAACTAGTGGGCAAGTTGAAGTATCAAATAGGGAAATCAAACAGATTTTGTCAAAAACAGTGAATGCTAGTAGAACAGATTGGTCAAGGAAGCTTGACGATGCGCTTTGGGCTTACCGGACAGCATATAAGACTCCCATAGGTATGTCACCATACCAACTAGTATATGGGAAAGCATGTCATCTTCCGGTTGAATTAGAGCATAAAGCTATGTGGGCTATGAAGAAGCTAAAAATGGACTGGAACGAAGCTGCAGAACAACGATTAAATGGGTTAAATGAACTCGATGAATTTCGCCTTAAGGCTTATGAAAGCTCAGCCCTCTACAAAGAAAAGATGAAGAAGTACCATGACCTAAAAATCGAGAAACGAGAGTTTATGATTGGGGATTCGGTGCTTTTATTCAACTCAAGATTACGCTTGTTTCCGGGCAAGCTCAAGTAAATGGACTGGACCTTACTTGATCACCCAATTATTCCCTCATGGAGCGGTTGAGTTGGAAAACAAGGAAGGTGTGCGGTTTAAGGTGAACGGACAACGACTCAAAATCTATATAGGTCATGCGGAATCGGCGAATGAGGTGATTGAGGCATATCATCTTGATGAAGTCTGAGTAATCGAGTGTCCTCAGTCGTGCCGCGACGTTAAATCAGGCGCTGGTTGGGAGGCAATCCAATAGTTATCATCTAACCACTTTTATAGTTTTTCTTTCTAGTAACGGTAGCATTTTCTATTAATGGGTTGTAAATTTTTAGGTAGCACATCTACAGGGAGTTCTGCAGAAAACTTACTCTGCATCAGTCACTGACGGATACATCGATGGACCGTCACGCCTGTGACGGACTGTCGCAGTACTCCGTCGTGCCAGGTACGCTCTCTTGTATTTTTGAAAAATTAGGGCACATGCGACGGACCGTATGACGGACCATCACAACTGTGACGGACCATCATCGGGGTTTCGTCACGCCATTACCCGGCGACCCGACCCGACCCGGTGAAAGAATTTCAAAAGTTTAAAACGTTTTAAACCCCCCCCCCATTCATTAACAGTTTTTTTCCCACTTCCCTCCATTTTCTCCCCTTCCAACTTCGTTCTCTTCCCAAATTCCCCATATTCTCCCATTTTCCATCCCAAATTTCCCTCTTGGTCGGAGTCTGCTGCTGTGAGTTTCAGTCTTCTCACTTGAGTGCCATCACTTTTGCATTATTGTCTCCTCTTCCAAGGTATGTGTTCCTGAAACTCGACCCATTTACTCTTTTTGTTTGTTTTGCTGTTGTTCCTCATTATTTGCCTATAGGTTTTTTGCTTTTTTACTAGATATTGTCTAACGTAGGTCTTTAATTCCAGAAAATGCCTGGCTAACACTAGAGAACTTAGGGCTGTAAACTTGCCAATTTGATAGGGCTTTAAACTTGTCCATTAGGGCTCTAAAATGTATTAGAAAACCATGGGTCTTTGTTTTGACTCACATGGGGTGAATTTCGCAACCCCCAGTTCTGTCTCTGCTTGCCAGCACGACAACCCGACGACGGTCCGTCCTGCACAACCGTCGTGACGGTCAGAGACCCCTATCCTAAGGGTCTCAACACTTTTTCTAAGTGTCCACTGACGGACACATGTGATGGACCGTCATACCCACGACGGTCCGTCCTGCACAATCGTCGTGACGGTCAGAGACCCCTATCCTAAGGGTCTCAACACTTTCTCTAAGTGTCCACTGACAGACACATATGACGGACCGTCATACTCACGACGGTCCGTCCTGCACAACCATCGTGATGGTCAGAGACCCCTATCCTAAGGGTCTCAACACTTTTTCTAAGTGTCCACTGACGGACACATGTGACGGACCGTCATACTCACGATGGTCCGTCCTGCACAACCGTCGTGACGGTCAGAGACCTCTGTCTTAAGGGTCTCAACACTTTTTTTAAGTGTCCACTGACGGACACATATGACGGACCATCATACCCACGATGGTACGTCCTGCACAACCGTCGTATTAGTCTGAGACTATCCTTCTGCTACTTTATGTTGCCAAGTATTACATGACGGATCGCATGACGGTCCGTCATACTCACGACAGGCCGTCACCAGGTCCGTCGTGCCTTACTGCCATTTCAGAGCTGTTCTCACTATTTTGAGTTTTTATATATTATTGTCATTTTTTTCCTGTCCTGTTTCATCCTTCAAGTACTAATGATGATTCATTACAGGTACTACCTCTCATGGCACCTAAACAAGATCGTGTTTACACGTGGGCATTCTAAATCTGTCGCCCCGTCTGCCCGATTGGTGATAGGCTCTGATGATGAGCATGATCCAGAATACGTGCCCCCAGGCACTGCTACTACAGCACGAACTCCACGTGTACCGAGAGTCACACCCCAGAAGGTGGCACCCGGCGTAGTCACTGCCTCCCAGTTTGATGAGGAGCGCACACTGACCGGCACACCTTCTGGGTCAGCTGCCCAAGACGAAGGAGCATCTGGCTCCTTAGGAGTTTCGTGGTCAGAGGAAGCCTCTGGGTCCGCAGAAGCCTCTGCCCCCGCCACAGCTACACAGTCTGCTTCGGATGATGAGGCTGACAGCATTGACTCCACCCCTGTCTCACCAACTGGAGTTCCTGCCCCGGTTGCTGATCAGCCCAACCGGTGGTGTGTCGACGGGCAATACAAAGTATACTTGGACGCCAAAGTGCTCAATGACAAAGGCATCATGACACGGACCCTCACACTGGAGAGGCGGGTCCTCACGGGAAGTCTCCCCACTATGCCAGACATTCACACCCTTTTCACCAGACACCGGCTGGAGTGGATGGCTCGTTCTTTGTGCCGCTACAGTGAGGAGTTAGTACGTGAGTTCTATGCCTCCTATGTGGCTACTCTTCGCTCACAGATCGATAGGCGGTCTGCCCCCGCCAAACAGACCCCACTTAAGCATGTCCGAGTACGTGGCATCCAGGTCGACATCTCACTACCAGCCATCCGCCGATATCTGTACGGCACGGATTTTGACTCCACCAGCACACCTCTCACTGCCGAGTATGATTACCGATGGCAAATTGTTAAAGAGGGTAGTTTCTTCTGCCAACCTTCACTGAGAGAGACCACCAAGAGGTGGATGGCCCAGCACCTGTCTGTTGATGGAGAGGCTGCGGATTGGGTGATGGAACCTAAGGGAGCCATCAGGAAGGCCAACTTGACCTTTACGGCCAAGTTTCTTTGGTTGATAGTCCGCCATTGTCTCTCCCCCACTGCTGCTGATAATATAGTCACCTGGGATCGTGCGGTTCTGATGGCCGCAATGATGGCAGGGTTCGAGGTTGATTTCGCTTGGCTTCTCCAAGCGGTCATGCACGAGAGGGCCTTCAAGGTCACCACGACTTACCCTTTCCCTTGCATGATTTTCGCTTTGTGCATATCAGCAGGTGTGCCCATTTGTCACATTGACCAGCTCAAGACCCCGCCAGGAAATGTTGACATCGGCCTCATCAGGGATGAGGCCAATGAGTTGGCCCCACGCAGAGGGCCCCGCCCAGAGGTGGTCCCATTTGGTGAGAACTTGGCAGACACCGTAGAGCATGCTCATGATGCCTCCCATACCGCTTATGCACACACTGACCCTACTCCGGTCGAGTCTATCCCGGGTAGTAGCACTGCCCCGAGCTCCTCTCGCTCGGCTCCTTCTGCCACTCTGGTCCCACTTGCTCGGGTCCAAAAACATGAGGCACAGATGGCTACACTTCTGCATCACATCCCGCCTTGGATGCAGAAGACTATTGTTGAGGCAGAGGAGCGCATGGAGCGCAAGATGGTGCTGCACACGGAGAGGAAGATCGCTGAGGTACATCAGCGCTTCGACGCGTTTGAATTGCA